>ML425510.1:8874-63224 GCA_005239525.1 Nicotiana knightiana | reverse complement strand
GGCCTAAATCGATCAACGATGCCCTTTGTGGGTTTTCACCAATTGACCTCTCTCATTTGTCTTTCTCTCAACTCACTATCGCCTTATAGTGCCCGTGAAGATTTTCACCAATAAGACTCTCTCATTTTATTTTCTCTCTTTACAATGGCCGAGTCATCACCGTGATATACCAACTTAGCATTCTCGAAAGTTGATCAGAAGGTCTTAAAAGGGAAAGGTAAAAAGAACTATTCAACTGAATTACAACTTTTTGAACCATTTTGACGGAAAACCGTCAAAAAATAAAATAAAATCATGCCTCAGTTTCTTTGAATACTGGGAAATGTAGATTTTTGTTTTAGTGTGACCGAACCCCAAAGTGAGTCTGCCTACGTATCCTTTCAGAATCAGGTCGGACGTAGTTCAATTAACATGAACTTATTTTGATGTTTCTTTCTTCTTCTTTTTTTTCTGATTTTTCTAAAAAAAAAATTTGATTTTTTTTTAAAGATTAAGTACATTGGTTCCAAATGAGGGGAAAATAAATAAATAATATAAACAAGGCTTCAAAGGGCTAACTAGAGTTGACCAGTATTTGGGTAGCGAGAATGATGGCCTTTCGTCATCCCAACCTGAGAATGCTAAGTATCAAAATGCCCCAATAGAGTCATGTTGGACATAGTATCTCTTGACTGCATTCGCGTTGACGGATATATCGGTCAAATTTTCTTCTATATCTGCCAAGTGTAGAGCTCCTTTTGACAATACTTTCTTGACGAGGTAAGGACCTTGCCAATTCGGGGCAAACTTTCCTTTTGCTTCTTCCTTGTGTGGAAAGATACGTTTCAAAACAAATTTTTCGACCTCAAATTGTCTTGGGGCACTTTCTTGTTGTAAGAGCGTGACATTCTTTGTTGGTATAATTGACCAAAACAAACTGCCGCTAAACGCCTTTCATCAATTAAACTCAACTGTTCCAATCAGGACTTGACCCAATTAGTGTCTTCGATCCTTGCTTCAACAATGATTAGGAGAGAGGGAACCTCAACTTCTTGATTAATTATTTCGAGATTAGACAACTTTTTAAGATCTGGGCATGAATTCCGCATGCATGTCATGTTATTAAAATCTGCATTTACAGAACTGAAAAGAGAATAAGAAAGGTAACAAGATTAAGAAAAGAGACATTCATGGATGATGAAATATTGATTTCATTTATTTGATTATTTAAAAAAAAGATAGAAGAGTTGCATCATCATGTAAGACAATAAAGTAAAAACATTCGGATGACACACTGAAATAACTCGAAAGGCAGAAAAGATAGCAAGACCGTCACCGAGACTCCCGTCTGATACGAAAAGTTTCTGGGTTGGCACCCGTTTTTTGGGTTCTCTTCTTCCGCGGCAATGGCTACTATGGCTTTCAATGCTAGATCAAATTCCTCATCATTAAATCATCCCGAGTTGGCCATGTCCTATTGCTCAAATATGGTAAAGTCAACCCCACATTTGCCTTTATTATTTTTTATTTTTTATTTTTTTTCGCCAACTTGCCTACTTGCCTTTTCGTGACTTTGGATCAACAACAGTGGTGCTTGTTCCATTTGTTGAGTCAATGCTGGATCAAATTCCCCATCATCAAATAAAATATTTTTGAATATTTGAAAAGTGGAGGCCGGACTCGATGAAGGTTGCCTACGTATGTCACATCCGGTGAGAATCAGACCCGCGTAGTTCGTAAATGTTTTAGGAATAGGATGACACTTTTTGAAAAATTCAGGCTTATTTTGTAATAATTTTTTTTGGGGTGAATACCAAGATTTTTCAAAAATCGAGTAAATTTTCTTTTTCTTGTTTTCTCCCTTCTAGTTTTCCTTCAATTTTTATATTTTTATTTTTATTTTTGTATATATATTTTTTTTAGAAGCCGGTCAACATGCACAAACTGAATCAAACATAATGCACAAGTAGCACATAAGATGCATCAGGATGGTCTTGCAATTCTCGGGTACACCTGTCCTAGACGGACCCAACCCTTGTGTTGAGTCCCCAAAGTCAAATGCACATGATGCAAACAAACGTTCCTACTAGGGATCCGGCATTCGGCTATCTTATTCTAGGTTTAAATCCTAGGGGGAGTGTTTTAGACCTGGCTTACCCAAGCGGACAACTCGAGCCGAGGTGGGGGAAACGTACCGGGAGCACGAAAGTCTATCCGCTCTAGTTACTGAGCCATAACCTCGTTCTAATTGGTATGACTTCTAACAGAAAAGTGGGCCACGTGCACGTGTGCGCCATAAATTCAGAAGACTCAGAAAGGAGGCTTAAGAAGGCAGTTTAATACCGTTCAAATAATATCAAAGCGATAAATAAGTGGCAAATAGCACATAAGGTCCAAAAAATATATTAAAATCAAATTAATAAAGCCAAATATAAATCACATTACAAGCTCGAATTCTGAACCCTGAACCAGAGATTCTGGGTTCGTTCCCCAGCAGAGTCGCCAGAGCTGTCACACCTCCTTTTTCACCCGGTAAAGGTAATAAGGGAGTTTTTTCAATTTAAGTGACATTAATTGATTTAGGAATTTATTTTATTTATTCAGAGTCGCCACCCGGATTTTTTACGGTGTTCCGGGACACCATTTATTTAAAATCCCAAAACCAAGGAATTTTGACTCTGTTAAATTGTCTGCGAACCAAAAATTCGGGTAAGGAATTTTGTTAACCCGGGAGAAGGTGTTAGGCATTCACGAGTTCCGTGGTTCTAGCATGGTCGCTTAATGATTAAACTTGACCTAAATTATCTAATTACTTTTTTTTGGGGACCTAAGTACATTCTTTTTTATCTTTTACCGCTTCTAATAAATTATCCCGAGACGAGTCACGCATACGTGTACTCATTTTATTTAGTTCTCTAAAAATCATGTCACGCATATGTGTACACAATTTATCGCGCTCAAATTATTTAAGGAAAATTTAGCCAAAATCACGTGAACGCGTACCTTGGTTTTTTTTTTTGAAACATCGGCGCTTAAATCATGTCACGCGTACGTGTACACAATTTATCGCACTTAATTATTAAAAAAAAAAGAACTTAGCCAAAATCGCGCGAACGCATACCTTATTTTTGGGAATTATAATCATATCATGTGAACGTGTATATAGTTTGTCACGCTTTATTAATTTTATAAAAAAAACTTGGCCAAAGTTGAGTGAACGCATACCTTGGTTTTATTTTGAAAATCTGCGCATAAATCATGTCACGCGTACGTGTACACAATTTATTACGCTTAAATATTTAGGAAAACTTCATATCAATTCAGGCCCAAAATACTTCAATCAACTCTTATAATTTATTAAACACCTAGAGCAATTCAAGACCAATCCCTACGGCCCATTTATTGCTTTAATGAATTAGATTAAAATCTTATTTCCAATTTCAAGGCTAATCTGATGCTCAACTATATTAAACAAGATAACATCTTCCTTTATTTCTCACGTTAACAAGGTTTCCAGTAGAGAAATCAAACATAAAGGAAACAATAATAAAATAGCAAATCCAACTCTAATTCATTCAAGACATAGAACATCAAATACAGATATAAACCAAACAAAGAATCAAACCTTAATTTATTCAAAATCTAGATTGAGATAGAAGATAAGAATGGACCTTGAGCTTTGACACAAGAGCTCATTAACTGAACAGGACCTTGACCGGATCCGAAACCACAAGAGGAACCTCGAACAAGACCTCACCCGGACAAACTCAAAAACTTGCCAGAAAAGTTAAAACTAAAACAAAGTCGAATCTGAAATTCAGGCGAGAATCAGTAAATCGCACACACACCACTGTTTCTTTTCTCTGGCTCTGTCCGTTCAACCTCTTTATGCGTTTTTTTTGTTTTGTGTTGTCTTTCTTCTTTTGAGCTCTTTCTAATTCTCAAATCTAGATTTTTGTTCTATATTTTTATATACCAAAACAAGTGAGATTTTTAGCAAAGAGAGTACTTGTTTTTTGGGTCGTACATCAGAGAAGACGAAGAAGACGAGGATAAAGGTGGCGGCGGTTGCTTTTGAGAGAGAGAGGGAGTCAGGTAGCGTGTTCCCTTTTTTTAGGTTCTCCTTGGATGAGTGTGTGTATATCTTCCAAATAAAATTCAAAGAATGATGAAAGCTTCCAGGATGGGAAAATAGTTGTTGCCTTTTTTTTTTTTTTCCTTCTCTGCGTGTATGTGCTTTTCCCCCCTTTTTCATTTGTGAAGTTCAAAAAATATATTGATGTATGTGTTGTATAACTGATGTTAGTAAATGGTGAGAAGAGTGGGGATGTGGGGAAGATCATGGGTGTGTGATGTGGGGATAGGTGAGAGGTGGGGGTAAGGCATGAATAAAGTGGGGAAGTTGGATGTTATTTTTTTTATAATAGTATTTTATATATATATATATATATATATATATATATATAAACTAACCAACTTACTTTTAGACTTAAAAGGAAACTTATAAATAAGAAAACTCACTATTTACACTAAAGTTTAAACTATTCTAAAAAAAATACTACTATAACTTATATTTAAATTAGAAGAAATCAAGTTATATATATATTTTTTTTTTTTTCTTTTTTTTTTTGTTTAATTTTCTTAAATAAAAACCTATTAAGAGTAAGATAAAAATTTAAAATATTAATATTAGACCTAAAAGAAATATTTATACCAAAAATAATATAGAATTTGAGTGTGGTAAAAAATTAGTTGTTCACAATGGGCAGTGCACGCAAAAGGTACGCACTAGAAGCTATTAGAACGCTTAGGTAATAACTAAAAGATAGTAATTGGGTAGTAAAGGAGATGATGACATGTGCGCTAATGTTATGCGTAACACCCTAAATTTGGGGAAAGTTACCAAGTATTTCATGAAAATGATCCTATCGGCTAAAAAACGTAGGACCCCTTTAATTTCTGTTTTAAAGTAAATATCTATTTGTTTTAAATTGTTTAACTTTCCTTTAAAAACTAATTCTCTTAATTGAGTTTGGATGGGACCCACCATTGTGGACCTCGAGGGGTGCCTAATTCCTTCCCTTCAAGGTAATTTCGAGCCCTTACCCGATCTTTGGTGATGCAAACTAGTTTCATGAGTTAATTACTCTAGGTGCCCTAACACACCTTAATCCGTTAGGTGGCGACTCTTCAAATCCCATATCCCAGCCAAAAAGGAAGGGAGTTGTCTCAGAAATGTCGAAACCCGATTTTGCATTGAAAAAGGGGGCACGACACTAGGGGCACTCGGATGCATCAGGCTCCAATATTCCTGCTCAGCCATCTACTCAGTACATGCCAATGCCTACTTTTACTCCTGAACAATATCAATAGATCTTACAACTGATCAACAAGTCAGTACCCTTACAGGAAACAATTGCTAATATGGCATGTATATCTAATTGTTCAAATATTAGTTTATCAGAAGGCACTGAATCCATTCCATGGGTGATTGACACAGGAGCAACAAATCATATGGTTTCTAGCTGGAATATGTTGCTAAATCCTGAACTAATTACACCTAATGCAAGCAAAGTTCATTTACCAAATGGTTATGTGACCTCTGTTACACATGTTGGTTCAGTTTCACTATTTAATGATGAACTAACAAATGTCCTCTATGTTCCTTTTTTCAAATATAATCTTTTGTCTATCTCAAAACTGACCAAACAACTGCAATGTTGTGTGGGTTTTAACCCTGATTTCTGCATCTTCCAGGACCTTTGCACTAGCAAGGTGAAGGGATTAGTAAGGAGAAGGATGTTCTATACTTACTTCAACCTACCAAGAATCTATCACCTATCAAAGCACATGTTCCCAGTACTTCAGTATTCCATGTGTCTTCTCAACATTACCTCTCTTCTGCTCAATCTCATCAACTCTCAATGTGAACACCAGAGATTTGGTCATGCACCAACTGCTATTCTTCAGAAACTTCCTTTTTTACAAAGTCATTTGTTCAATAAAGAGTCTTTTGTCTTGTACAATTTGTCCTTTGGCAAGACAAACTAGTTTTTCATTTCGTACTAGTATTTCTAAAATTGTCTCTCATTTTGAACTTGTACATATGGATGTGTGGGGTCCATATAGACAATGTACTTACAATGGTTATATTTTCTTACTATTGTTGATGACTATTCTAAAATGACTTGTGTTTATTTGATGAGAATAAAAGTGAAGTCATTGTTTTACTAATAATTTTCTTTGCCTTGATTAAAACTCAGTTTTCTGCTTCTATCAAGACCATTAGATCAGAAAATGGACTTGAATTTTTCAATTCTCAATGTACCACTCTTTTTTACTTCTGTTGGAGTGGTGCATCAAAGTTCATGTGTTCATACCCCTCAATAGAATGTGGTAGTTGAGAGGAAACACATGCACTTGCCTTAGATGGCAAGGGCAATCAGGTTTCAAGCTTATGCACCTCTAAAGTTTCGGGGTGAATGTATTCTTACTGTTGTGTTCCTAATAAATAGATTGTCTTCCTCAGTCCTTTCTAGAAAGTCTCCTTATGAGGCTTTTCATGGTACTCCTCCTTCAATTCAACATCTCAAGGTGTTTGGTTATTTATGTTATGCAACCAAATCCAACTTTACTGACAAATTCTCTTCCAAAGAAATCCAGCTGTATTTATGGGATATTTTGACACTAAAAAAGGATACAAACTTTACAATATTGCCACTGGCTCCTTCTTTGTTAGCAGAGATGTGTCCTTTAGAGAGTCAGTGTTCCCTTTCAGATTTCCTAAGTCCACCTTCCTTGAACCATCTACCTCATTTTTACTTCTCCATCATTCACAGATAATTCCTTTCCAAATTGATCCGTCCCTCAACCTCCTGAGCAAATCATCACTGATTCCTTACCATATCTCGACTCGCCTGTTTCTCAATCACCTACCTCTCAACCTGCATCCCTTAACCTATCATCTATCTCCAATTCTCACTCATCTCCTATACCACCACCACCTTTGAGAAAGTCCACTGGGACATCCAAACCTCCCACATGGCTCATAGATTATGTCCACTCTTCTATCACCCCTATCCAATCTCTGCCTCCTTATCTTATTCTTACCTTTCATCTTCCTATCAAGCATATTTGACATCTTTTTCCTCTATCACTGAACCTGCATCTTTTGAGCAAGTTGTCAAGGATAGCAACTGGATTCAGGCTATGAAGCTTCAGATTGAGGCCCTTATTGACAATAATACATGGGAACTGGTGGGTTTGCCTGTAGGTAAAACACCTATTGGATGTAAGTGGGTGTATAAGGTATATGGTAGTGTTGAAATGTATAAAGCCAGATTGGTGGCCAAAGGTTTTACCCAACAGGAGGGTCTGGATTACCGTGGCACCTTCTCTCCTGTAGTGAAGATGGTGACTGTCAAATGTGTTGTGTCTTTGGCTGCTCAGCCTAATTGGCCACTCTACCAGATGGATGTCTACAATTACTTCCTTCAGGGAGACTTTTTTAAGGAAGTCTACATGTCCTTGCCACAGGGATTTGGTATCCAGGATGAGAATAAGGTTTGCAGGTTCCTCAAATCACTATATGGCCTCAAAGAAGAAAGTAAGCAATGGAACTTGAAGCTTACCACTACTCTTATCAATTCAGGTTTTACTCAAAGCAAGTCAGATTATTCCTTGTTTAATAAAAGACAGAATACACAAATTGTGATAATATTAGTGTATGTTGATGATTTGGTTATTACTGGTAGTGACATCAAGCTAATACAAGAGGCCAAGCACATCCTTAATAACAACTTCAAAATGAAAAAGTTGGGTGAGTTGAAGTATTTCTAGGGAATAGAGTTTATCAGGTCATCCAAAGTCATACTCATGAACCAGAAAATATGCTCTAGAGTAGATATCAGAATGTGGCTTAGGGGGAGGAAAGCCAGCTATAACCCCTTTGGAGCAAAATCAAAAGCTCACTAGTTTGGAGTATGACAAATTGTTTGAACTTGACAATGATAATGAGATGGAAGATAAAAGACCTTATCAGAGATTGATGGGAAGACTGCTCTACCTGGCAACCACATGACTAGACATATCCTTTGCAGTCCAAACATTGAGTCAGTTTATGCATGCTCCAAAAGAGTCACACTATGAAGCTGCATTAGGGTTGGTTAAATATGTGAAAAGTCAGTCGTGCCTAGGACTTCTGATGAGAAGCAACAAGTCCAGGCAGATCATTGCTTTTTGTGATGTTGATTGGGCATCTTGTATGGTGTCTAGAAAATATGTTACTGGGTTTTGCATAAAGCTGGGAGAATCACTAATATCCTGGAGGTCTAAGAAGCATAATACATTATCAAGAAGCTCAACTGAGGCTTAGTATAGGAGTATGGCAACCACAGTAGCAGAGCTGCTTTGGTTGCATGGGTTGTTGGAGGACTGGGAATAGAAGTTGATCTACCAATGGAGTTATTTTGTGATAACAAGGAAGACTTCAAATAGCATCGAATCTCATGTACCATGAGCGTACCAAACACATAGAGATAGACTATCATTTCATCCGGGAAAAACTACTAGGGGTTAATCAAGACAGAACACGTTGCCAGCAAAGAGCAAGTTACAAACATTCTAACTAAGGCTCTGGGGTGACAACTGCATAGTGAAATGTTATGCAAGTTGGGGATGATCAATGTATTTCATCACCCAATTTGAGGGAGAGAGTAGAAAATATTAGTAGTTGTGACAGTTGTACTTGATGGATATAGAGTAGTACTTAGTTGCATAATTAGTTAGCTGAGGACTATGTTAGAAAATAGTTAAGTTAGCCAGTTAGTGAGTTGTATAAATAGGTTTTACATACACATTGTAATTAAGATTGAAAAAATGAAATTGAGTTTTCCTCTCTTCTTCTCTCTGTAATCGACTCAAGCTCTCTGTCACGTCCTTAGTCGTTAACTAAGTACACGTGCGACACTTGACAATTCACTCACGATCTTGCACAACTTGCTCACGTTCTTACTATGCCAAGTCAGCCTTACTACACTCAAGATCGCTAAGAGAATGGTAGAAAGAACACAAGAGAATTGTTAAAGGAAGCTTTGTATTTGAGAGAGCTTGAATTGTTTTCTTGATGAATTACAAATGGATGGCCCCCTTTATATACTAGTCTCCTAGGGGATAAAGTGTAAATATTATTTGTTACACAAGTCCCTAATATTTACAAATAAGTACACCCTCTAGAATTTTCTACAAGCCTAGAAGATTCTAAGGGCTTCCCTAGCAATTCCATAAGGATCTTGTGTCTTCCAAAGGAAATGTCCATATTCTCTAGAATTTTCTCACAAATACTAGCCTTCCTCTTATGTAATCTTCCACATGTCATTAATATATGCCAAATGACGCCTACGTGGCATGATGACATGGCGAGTCATCATACTCTCCCCCACCTAATATTGCGACGACTGCGGCGCAATGTTGCTACATAAACTCTCGGATCTTATCTTTGAATTGCCACAAGTCTTCATATCGTTCCCACGTGGCCTCCTCTGGTGATTGCCCTTTCCAATGGACGAGGAACATAGCGGTGGCTTTTTGCCCTTGTTTTTGCCTGGCCTGATAATCTATGATAGCCTCAATCTCCTTATCATGCGAGGAGGTGATAGTCATAGGCGCTCGACTTGATTTGCCCCTACTCGGATCATCCTTATCTTCATGATATGGCTTAAGCATGCTGGCATGGAAGACAGGGTAGATCTTAAGATACGATGGCATGTCAAGCTTGTATGATATCTTTCCTATCTTGGCAACGATCTTAAATGGCCCCTCATACTTGCGAATCAGATTCTGATGCATGCCCCGTAATTCCTTGAACTGTCTTGGGTTAAACTTCACCATGACCATGTCCCCAACTCTATAGTCCGTGGTACGCCGCTTACGGTCTGCAAACTTCTTCATCTTCTTAGCTTCCCTATCCAAATAGGACTTAGCAGTGTCAAGTTGCTCTTCCCATCCTTTGACCATATGATAAGCCCCCAAACCCTTTCCCTCGAACGCGGCTGGTAATGAATGTGGAGTTTGTGGTTGTTGGCCTGTGGCTAGCTCAAATGGTGTCCGCCCGCGGACTCACTCCATTACAAGTTATACGAGAATTGGGCGATGTCTAGGAGCCTTGCCCAATCTTTCTGATGTGCGCTTACATAATGCCTCAAGTAGAATTCTAGTAAGGCATTGACCCGTTCCGTTTGTCCATCTGATTGTGGGTGGAAACTAGTGGAAAAGTGCAGTTCCGTGCCAAGTATGTCGAATAACTCTCTCCAAAAGTTTCCAGTAAAATGGGGGTCTCGATCACTAATAATATGCCTTGGTAAGCCTCAATACTTCACCATGTTCTTAAAGAATAGTTTCGCGGCTTCCTTGGAAGTGCAACCTAGTGAGGCGGGCATGACGGTGGCATATTTGGAAAGTCTATCCACCACCACCATAATAGTACCATAACCGTCGAAATTCGGTAGGCAAGTGATAAAGTCCATAGTCACGCTCTCCCATGGACGTTATGCAACTAGTAGTGGCTCCAAAAGTCCTTCGGGTTTTTGTTGCTCAATGTTGTCTTATTGACAAACAAGACAAGTTTGCATATAACACTCTATGTCATCTTGCATACGTGGCCAATAGTAGACTGACTCAACCAAGGCCCTAGTTCGACGTTGGCCTGGATGACCAGCCCACATTGTGTCATGACTCTCCCTTATGATATACCGTCTAATGTATCCAAACTTAGGCACGTAGACCCGCCGACCTATGGTAAGTAGTAGGCTGTCTTCGACCCAAAAACATTTCGTATTGCCCTGGTTGGCTAACTCGATGAGTTGTTTGGCTGCTGGATCATGTTGCATGCCTTCTTTTATAGCCTCACTAATATCCCATCTCGTTGAATTGATTGCAACAAGCTCGGCTTTCCGGCTTAAGGCATCGGCTACAACGTTACCTTTGCCCGGCTTGTACTCTAGCACATAATCAAACTCGGCCAAGAAATCCTGCCACCTAGCCTGTTTTTGTGTGAGCTTCTTCTGCATCTGAAAGTAGCTAGTAGCTACATTGTCGGTCTTGACCACGAACCTTGACCCGAGCAAATAATGTCGCCATGTACGAAGGCAATGCACGATGGCAGTCATTTCCTTCTCTTGCACTGTGTCACGCCGCTCCGTATCATTTAACTTGCGGCTCTCAAATTCTATAGGATGCCTATCTTGCATCAGGAAACCCCCAATGGCAAAGTCTGAGGCATTTGTGTGCACCTCAAACGTCTTGGAAAAGTCAGGTAACGCGAAGACTGGCTACTCTGTTATAGTTGCCTTAAGACATTCAAACACCTTTTGACAATGCTCCTTCCAAACCCATGACTTGTTCTTCTTTAGTAACTCAGTCAATGGTGCGGACTTTGCTGAGTAGCCACTGATGAACCGACGGTAGTAGTTAACAAGGCCAAGGAAGGATCTCAACTCAGTTACCTTTGTAGGTTCCTCCCACTCATGGATAGCATGTATCTTAGCCTCGTCCATGCGTAGCTCGCCATTGCTAATGACATGGCCCAAGAAGTGCACCTTTGATTGTGCGAACTCACATTTCTCCCTCTTGATGTATAGCTCATTCTCTCGCAAGACTTGGAAAACCTTTCTTAAGTGATCCATGTGCTCCTCCCAGGTGTTGCTGCAGATGAATATGTAGTCTAGGTAGACTATCACGAACTGATCAAGGTAGGGATGAAAAATCTTGTTCATAAGGGTGTATAATGTGGCCGGTGCATTGGTTAAGCCGAAGGGCATCACCAACCACTCAAAGGCTCCATATCTCGTCACACATGCTGTCTTCGGCTCATCCCCTTCTGCAATGCGAACCTGGTAGTATCCCTTGCGAAGATCCACCTTGGTAAAGTACTTGGCTTGCCCAAGTCTATCGAACAAGTCAGCAATGAGTAGGATCGGGTACTTATTCTTCACTGTGATCTTATTAAGTGCTCGGTAGTCTATGCACAAGCGCAGCGACCCATCCTTCTTCTTCTGGAACAATACTGGTGCGCCAAAAGATTCCTTTGATAGGCGAATGTGACCAGCATATAGAATCTCTTTCAATTATTTCCTGAGCTCCTCTAGCTCGGGCGGTGCCATACGATATGGGGCAAATGCGGGTGGCTTATCCCCTGGCTCCAACTCAATCTTGTGATCCACCTCTCGCCTTGGCGGCAAGTGCTTAGGCATCTCATCGGGCATGAAATCTTTGTTTTCCTCAAGAAACTTCTCTATGTGAGGCGGCAGTATCTCTTGAAAATTCTTGTCCTCCTCTAGACTCGCAATGGTTCAGGAACATCGGCTCCCCCTTCTTGATCCCCTTGACAACCTGCTTGGCTGATAGTTGTGCTTGGATCTGTCTGTGTGGCATAGTCATTGTAGGTACCATGCAAGCTCCTTATCGCTCCATAACCAAGAGACGTTGGAGGTAGGGGTCGATCAAAGTATGACAATGTCTAAAGAACTCTTGCCCCAGTATGATGTCAAAGATATCCATATCGGTTACGGTAAAGTTTGTCATATCTTCCCATGTTCCCAACTTGACACCAACGCCATTAGCTACCCCACTAGCATTTTGTAGCTCGGCATTCACGGTCTTGACGCGAGAGTTGGTTGGAGCAAGCTTCAATCCTAGTCTCTTTGCGGCAGCCTCAGTCACGAAATTATGAGTTGCTCTAGTATCCACCATTGCACGAGCGGGCTTGTTGTTGATGGTGAGATCCACGTATTGGTTTCCATTCTCGGTAGGTTGGATAGCTTGATTCGTGACAACATCATATAATCCGATCATACCCAACTGTGCGGTTCCCGAATTCTCTCCTTGCGGCTGCTCCTTTTGTTCATGGACCATGGCACTAAGGCTCTTGAGGTCGGGACAATTCCTGAAGCCGTGCGGCCCTCCACATATATAGCATCCCTTCTTCTCGGCCTGCACCTTCTTCTCGGCGTATCCCTGACGTCCACTCGACTTTCTGGAATCTTGAGTCTTGTAGTATTGTTGGTGTATCTCCTTGCCTTTTCCACGATCTCCCCCACCTTTGACATTGTTAACCTTTGACTCCTTGCCTTTGCCTTTGTCGTGCTTGTCGTGCCTGAAATCCATCATTGATTCAGCCTCCACTATGGCTTGGTTTATATCCGCAACTTGCCGGCGTTGTAATTCTTGTTTAGCCCAATTCTGTAACCCGTCCATGAAGTGGAACAACAAGTCATCATTGGTCAGGTTGGGAATTTGAAGCATAAGGGTAGTGAACTGCTTGACATAGTCACGTATGCTCCCTCTTTGCTTCAACTCCCTAAGCTTGCGCCTTGCCTCATACAAGACATTGTTTGGGAAGAATTGTCTCTTGAACTCAGCTTTGAATTGATCCCACGTGCTAATAGTACATAGACCTTTATCCACGTCGGCCATCTTCCTTCTCCACCATAGCATGGCTGTCTCTGAGAGGTATAACACAGCAGTGTTGATCTTGGCCTCGTCGTCCCTCACTTTTCCGTGCCTGAAGTAGTTCTCCAAGTGCCAAAGGAAGTTTTCCACTTCTTGTGCATCACGAACACCTTTGAACACCGGGGGTTTGGGAGCCTCGATCTTGGCCTCCCTCGTCACCACAACATTGTTGGCTGCCTCGGTCACGCCAGCATTGACATGCTCCTCGAGTGACTCTATCTTTGCCTTCATGGCATCGAAAGTAGTTAAAGCCTCCATGAGTCTGCACTCTAAGGCAGTGATGGTTTGCCTTAGTTCCATCTCGGTCTGTGTACGTCCCTCCAAGTCATTTCGGATACTCTCAATCTCTTCAAGAGTGTGCCCCTCAAGAACGCTAAGGGTGCCTTCCATCTTACCCAAATGTTGGCCAAAGATCTCCATGGCGTCCATCCCCACGTTCATCTTCGTCACCCACTCTTTACCGAGCGAGACGTCCTCGAGCAGGACCTCCAATTCATCCTCGCTCGCCTCAGTGGCAGATGGTTCCTGGGATGTAAGCCCTTCGCTTGACACAACCTCGGGTGGCACCTCCTGGCACTTGTTGGGGGCATTCCTCTTTTTGTTACGGCCGCTCTTGCCAGCAGCATCCTGAATGACGTTGGCTTGGGTGTTGGTAGTGTTAATTTCTCCGTCGTTCGCCATTCCCTTAGTTGCAACATTCGCTCTTATACCACGTTGTCACGTCCTTAGTCGTTAACTATGTACACGTGCGGCACTTGACAATTCACTGCTCACGTTCTTACTATGCGAAGTCAGCCTTACTACACTCAAGATCGCTAAGAGAATGGTAGAAAGAACACAAAAAAATTGTTAAAGGAAGCTTTGTATTTGAGAGAGCTTGAATTGTTTTCTTGATGAATTACAAATGGATGGCCCCCTTTATATACTAGTCTCCTAGGGGCTAAAGTGTAAATATTATTTGTTACACAAGTCCCTAATATTTACAAATAAGTACACCCTCTAGAATTTTCTACAAGCCTAGAAGATTCTAAGGACTTCCCTAGCAATTCCATAAGGATCTAGTGTCTTCCCAAGGAAATGTCCATACTTCTCTAGAATTTTCTCACAAATACTAGCCTTCCTCTTATGTAAGCTTCGACATGGCATTAATATATGCCAAATGGCGCCTACGTGGCATGATGACGTGGCGAGTCATCACATCTCACTCACTAACCCAGCTCCATTTCCCCTTTTAACAAAATGGCAGTCCTCGACAAGAGAAACTATGTCTAGAAATGAAGCTGGATGTACTATACAGTTGAAACGTAGAGTTTGTGTGTAAGCAAATATATCGAAGAGATTTAATAAACAGTAGATTACTAAAAGAAATTTGTATAACCTTGATAGGTTCTGTTTATATTTTGGAATAGGTGTTATTTATTATTGTTTTTTGTAATTAGAAGGATTGATATACTATTATTACTTCTTCTTTTTTCTATTTTCTTAAATAAAAGCTGTGTTTTCATTGTTATTTATTTCTAAGTAAGTCCCTTTTTTGACGGTGATCCAAGTTTATTGGAATCTTGTTCAAAGGGATTGGCAGTGCTTTTGTAAGCATAGTCATAGAGAAGAGAGAAGGTAAGATCGCAGCCGACTGGTTGGCATCTGAAGCATCCGCCAAAAATACTCCTACTTAAGTAATCAACTTTGAACTTACGTTATTATTTTTCATAGGCATAGTGCAAAGTTTATCTGTGAATGTAACATAATGAAACGTTTTCTTTTACTCCTATCAATGTATCATTTTTTTTCCCTTAAGCACGGCCTAAGCATATAAATTTCCACAATTAACATACATATCTCAAATAAAATATTGCATAAAATATACCATTTCTTGAACAATTGGTTCGAGTCAAATTAAGATACTAAAAATAGAACAAAGGAAGTACAATTAATCTGAATCAAGATTTTGTTAATCAATGGAAATCGGGGAAAGACTTCTATTATTGGATGCGGGGTCCATGGATAGGCCGACCCGGTCAACACGGTGATATGGCCCATCTTGGTTGAGGCTACTGGTTTTAGGAGCATTGTGCTAAAACCATTCGAAAAAGTTGGCAACGTTGGATCAGAGGTAGAGCTAGGATTTGAAGTTTATGGGTTTAGGGTTTTAATTTTTTTAAGAATCTGGGTTTTAAATTAATAATTTATACATATTCAGTAAATTTTTTAAGACAAATACTTGGATTGAACCAAAGTAACTCGACCGAACCCGTACTCAATGGGCTAGCTCCGCCCCTGTGTGGGACAATCCTCCTATGAATTTTGGAGAAAGAACACTTTTAGCTGGCGATCGAAACTATTTACATTCGGTAATCGTAAAAATATATAAAATTTATGTATTTTATTTATAATATACATATAAAGAATAAAAATAAAAAAGCAACTATTATTTTGAAAGTAATTGTACAAAGTGTAAATTTCTCATGAATTTCCCCGCTTCTTTCACTATTTGGACAATTAACTCGTAATCGAATAAAGAAGAGAGCATTTCATGACAAATTAGTAGGGTAAGATGGAGACAAGTTCTTGCCGATTTAGACTTCAAAAGTCAAGTTGGACATGAAAGTCTATAAACGTCATCCAGTGAAGACGCAAATGGTAAGTTAAATTACAGGGAAACGACATGATATAATCACTTTTAAAATAATAATAATAATAAAATGTATGTATATATATATATTCTATAAGTTATATATAAAAATTATATAAATTTTATACATTTTTTTGACTACCAAGCATAAATAGCTTTTTGTGCGGGCTAAAAATAAAAGCCCTTGATTATTTCGGAGACACTTAAGTGAAAGATTGTACTAGGAGATAAAAAAGGATGTTTCTCACCAAAGACATCAATTGTGTAGACCTATACACTTTTAGGCTTTGACTTCTTTTGGTAGTCCAAAATGATTCGGTACACTTACCTATTTCCTAGTCGCCTTTAAAGAATTTGCCTATATTCCATGTAATGGCTGCTAAACTCTTTTATTTTATTTTTAATTTGGATCATTTCTTGATTTATGTGTCTTATTCTTGTGCAAGGGATATGTTATGGTCAATCTTCTCCGTATTATTTCAATTTTATCGGATGTTCCCGAACTAATAGCTGCTAACTCACTTCAATAACTGATTCTAGTCCATTGCCATATCTCGAACGGAGTTTTTTTTTTTTTAGTAAGAAAGATAAATATCATTAATTACAAAATCATGCGTACAGAGACCTGGTACCCAAGTTGCACCATATTACAAACTAAGATATTAATAGTAATAGCAACATTGTTTGTGGTATTCCTAATGGAACTATCATTACAACAACACAAGGAGGTTGATAATAGCTTATGTGCATCCTTGTTTCCATTTTGCGGTTCTTCCCCATTGTCCTAGCATGGTGATCGTCAGATTCACATGTTGTCGCTAGTAGTGGTCGCATAACTGTTAGTCCTTGCTTATCAGCTTCCAATATATGTCTTACAAAAAGTGATGGTGCGTCAAAAACTCGCATTGTATAGTTGCTTTCTAAAATGCTTTATGCTTTGGCCAGTTGATCCGCAACTCTATTTTGTTCTATGTACGCATGTTGAACCCTGAAATTACGGAGCCTCAGCAGAAGGTGCCAGCAGTCAAATAGTAGGTTAGCATGTATTATATTGTCACAATCTAGCATAGCGATTACCTCCTTTTGCGTCGACTTCCACGTAAAGTGGTGATAGATTGTGTTGAATTACTATTCTAAGTCCCTGTATCAAAGCATATAATTCAGCTGAAATAGAAGATTGGCTTGGTATGTTCCCTGAGAAACCCACAATCCAATCATGATGATGATTTCTAATTAGTCCCCCAATACCATCAGTATTCAATGCTGATAAATGAGCCCCATCTGTATTTAACTTATAAATGTTAGGGTTAGATGGTATCCATTTAAGAGGGATTAGGATTTGCTGTGACACTTTGTGATATGAAGCTTCCAGATAAAAAGATTCAGTGGCCTGTTGCGTTGTAAAGTCGATGCTTACACTTGTACGAATTCCATCGTGAAGATTTCGATTACGGATGATCCAAATGTTCCAAAGGCTTAAAGGTAAGTAAGTGTGTGAGTTAATATTGTATGGTAACTTCAAAACTTTGTTATTGATCCCGAACGAAGTCGTTCTGATATACTCCATAACTTACGAGAATCTTACATAAATTGTCCCAAATGAGTTCTAACTTACCAATCTCTAGTCATTAATCATAGATTTACTAAGACTAGCCAAATACATATAAAAATTAAAAACCCAAATAAATAAGGATTCTTTTTCTCTACGAATCACAAGCAAAGATCTCCCTCCATATTTTAAACGTGATCACCAATATTATATACAAGACGGAAAGGAAATTTCATGAATAAGATAGCAAACAAGATGATGAAGCACAAAGAAAACACAAGATTCAAGATCTAAGTAAAAGGGGCCCTTTTTAATGGTTATGGTTGAAATTTATTAAAAACATATAGATGAGTCAATATACAAAATTTGAGGAAAATTGGAGGTAATTTGGACTGATTTGGTATCAAAATTTTCTAGTTGAAATCAAGTTAAAAAAATCCATCTTCGGTACATGTATCAAACATATATCACACATGTATACATGAATATACTTGTAATACACAATTGATACGAATATGATACATATGTGATACACATCATTTTTTTTTCCATATTTTATCTTCTATTTCGAATTTTCGATTCAAACCACCTCAAAACTCCACCAAATTAAACTCCTTAAGATGTATCCAATCTATTCCAACAACACCCACTCAAAAGAAGCAAAAATTTAATTTTTTTTTTTGCTACAAATAGCTAATTAGTTAATATTGGTAAATTTTTATGAATTGGCTAATTTTCGTACTAACTTACTTATGGGCTGACATAAATGGTAATTTCCCTTTATTTTAGGTGAAATTCAAAAATACCGAGATTTGCAAGTGGTAATTGAAAAATAACCACAAATTCAAAAGTAATTAAAATTTAGCCAGTTTTCATGCAAAGATAAATCTGAACGAAAACACTGTTCAAAATTCGAAAAATATTCCAACATAATATACTGGAGTTTGAATTTTTTACATTGAACTTCTAGTATAATATACTGGAGTTCCAGCATAATATGCTGGAGTTCCAACATAATATATCGGTCCAGCATAATATATTGGAAGTTCATACACAGCTTCTCCGATCTCCAGTATATTATGCTGGCTATTTTTTAATTATCGGTCCGAAAACTGGCTAGCCAGCGCTATTTTCACCTTTATTTCTTACCGAAAGTATTATGAATGTGGTAAATCCAAATTCCAACAGGAGGACACTAATCACTGGCTTTTTACATTCTCATACAGGATAGTATGGATCTGCATCATTCTGATTCAAATAACAAATTGAGTCCTCTCTGAAGTTGGACCATGGATCAGTTTATTCCAAACAACCAAAATTCCCCTTTTTCAAATTAGGATCACATGATAATCATGTCAGATGTGCTTCCCTTTCGCTAAATATGAGTTTCTAAACACTATCTTGAGCTTCATTTAGACCAGGTGGTCCCTTTTCTGGTGTTGTATTTAGAAAGTTGACCACCTTTTCAAAATTAGCCCAGCGGTTTGAAGTTTGAAGGTGGCCACCTGGCCTGAAGTTTAAAGTTCAAAACTGATACACTCATACCTCTCTATATCAGCCTCGTTTATTTTGATATTTTTTGGCTGTTATGGTGAATTGTTGTTAGTAACATAAGAATCGGTTCCGAGAAAAACTTGACTTTTATAGTGATGGCTACTATATAGGGATGTTATAGAGATGTCTGACTGTATTTAAAAAGACATGTCTCTTATTTAAAAACCGACACTCAAAATTCCCCTCTAATGTTTTACTGGAGGGGAACATCTGAAGTTTTCTCGTGTAGAGGCCATACCACGCCCTGTTGCAGAGGCTTTTGCATCCGTATCCACTTTTTGTGCCACGTTTTAACTTATACCAGCTTTGTAAAAAAATTGAATCCGTACCCGCTTTTGCGCATAACTTCAACATGCGGGCCTGAAGTGGCTTGCTAGAGCTGAAGTTGTTGTCTTTGTAACTGGGGAACTAACTTCAGCTCTATTTTGTCTTTGTAACTGGGGAACTTCAGCACCTGAAGTTCCCCAGTTATAAAGACAAAAACTTCAGCATACGAGGCTAAAGTTCCCCAGTTTACAAAGACAAAAGTTCAGCTCTAGAGCTGAAGTTTTGTCTTTGTAACTTGGGAACTTCAACCCCGTATGCTGAAGTTGTTGTCTTTATAACTTGAGAACTTCAGCTATAGAGCTGAAGTTTGTAACTAGGAAACTTCAGCTCTTTGTCTTTGTAACTGGGGAACTTCAGCCCCGTATGCTGAAATTTTGTCTTTATAACTGGCGAACTTCAGCTTAACTGGTGAACTTCAGCTCAGCGAGTGAAAGGAAGCTGAAATTATTTAAAAAGTGGGTATAAGTTAAAAGTTTTTAAAAAAAATGGGTATAGGTTAAATGGGGGCGACCAAATAGGGGGCCCGGCGCAATTTTTACCCCTGTTGCAACAGGGAATATGAAAAGAAATAAAGAGTATAAAACTTTTTAGTTCTGTAGATGAGTATAATAATAAGATTCACATCACTAGCTGATCAATCTAGAAGGTTCCAACAAGAGGAAGTTGTGCTTTAAATGACCTCAAAAAAAATTGGTTCTCAATATGAACTAGTTCCTGATGGCACATAGACAAATAACAAGATCAATGGGCAGCTTACATGTCCATTGTCCAATTCGAGCACAGCACGAGGAGCTTAGATGTCCAAATTGCCTAGCACAGCACGAGGAGCTTCCATTATCATGTTAATGAACCAGGCATAAATTGGCAAAGGGGAGGGCAGTCATGATATTTTGTAGTACAAGCATTGATCTTACAAGAAAATTATGTACAAGACATACTTTTCAAGACGCAAAATTTCAACAGCAATACAGCATCCAGCACTGAACAACTAGTACAACTGGTCAACTGCCAAGTAATCATAACTTGTAACCTAAACATGTGGTGGATTCTTCTCATCAATAATGGGAATCCTATTATATTTACCAAATCAAGTTGTATTATAGGTAATATGCACATATCTAACAACATATTTAATGTTTTTAGCAAACCTGAACAGTGTTTGTAGTCTTCTATTCTTCACATGCACTTATGCTCTTGTACCAGGTTCCAGCACTGTTCTGCATGCGTCCGTTCAGAAAGACGTCTTATATGGAGCTTGATTGTTTTTAGAAACCTTGGTAAACTAATCTAGAATCTAGAACCTCCAGCTGTCTTTTTATCCACGGTGGATCATCCGTCCTGAGCCAGAGAACTTCACCAGTGTCTCTGTGCTTAAAGTCTGGGTATTTAGGATTGACTTTACTCTTCCTGAAGTCGATCCATTCATAAGGGCTAGAGAAGAAAATTTGCCATAAATGAATCCGGTTCCTGTACTTCTCCAATTCATCTTCATCTGAGAACACAAGTGAATGGCCCTAGAAATAAGTTAATAAGTTCGAAGAAGCATGGATATGTAGGATCAACAAATTTCAATACCCAACATGCCCAGACAGGGCACCATCCATCACTCTATGGTTTTATTAATTGGATTACCAGGCCACCAAGCTGTCTGGCTTGGCGCTGAAATAAATGCTCTGGCACATCCAAGTTGTACCTGTGTGTTGCTATTGATGAAACTCTTGATTGAACTCCAAAGACGGGGAGCAGAATCAAGCATTCAGCGTCATATGTATCAACACAACGTTCAAAGCAGCAACATTAGCAGGAATATCCAAGCCAAATCATAATTCAGTTCATCTCTCAATATCCCATTGTTCCAATAATCAACTACAGGGAATGGTCACCGGCAGAAAGAGAAATATAAAAAGAGGATAACACTAAACCCGGATTATGTAAAGCATATTTTAAAGTCTCTTTATTAGTCCTTTCTTTCTTTTATCAACACAGAAATTCCCACCCCCTCCATTTTACCTCGAAGAATTTAAAGGTGGAAGCTTCAGAGGATATCTTACAATAAGTGCATTTTCCTAAACTAAGTATTAGCATTCTTAGATTTTAAAATCACGCTATAGTGGATGTGTCAAAAACTTGTACTCCGCAATTGATTTTTTAAAATTTCTATAGTTCCATTCTAGAAGTTATCCTCCTGTGATCTGCTATGTTCAATTTTCCAGAAATGCCGTGTATACAATCCATCAACTATTCTCAATGCACACTACTAGCTTACTATTTACTTAGGATTGGTCAGATAAATCCTCTAATTCCATTCCGCTCTATTCAGGCCCATTGCACTCCAATAAAGAAAATGTCTAAAAAAGAATTTGAGAAAAAGAAAATGTCTATAAATTGCTTACATTCTATGAACATTATCAATCCATAAGATGCTCAGAAAGGCAATACCTCCTGATTCTTTCTTCTCAAATTCTGGGGATGCTGAGGCTTGAACATCTGGAGTCACAAAATTTATTTCCTTGACAACTACCTTCACAAAAGAATCAGTACATGAAAATAAGAAAGAAAGCATTCTTGTGCAGCACAAGCTACATAAATATATGGCAAAAGAAAAAGAGAAAGCCTTTTGCTCAGCCCAGGATCTCAAATTTACAAAGACACATCAGATGCATATTAATTTGTTCATCTAAGAAGCTGATATCTGAACTTCACCCCCACCTAGAAAAATAAAAGGAAGCTCATACAGGAAATCTAAACATGAAATGGACAATGCAAATCTAATTACTTACCTCTCTGAAAGCTAAATAGTGTGCTATGTCAAAGAGAATAAAATGTCACATTACGTGAAGACTGAAGACAGCTGGAATTTTCTTAATGAGTTAGCTATTCCGCAACCATACCATCACGGCATCGCCCTCATTATCATAGAATGTCGTAATACAAATAAAATAGCACAATAGCTCGAGTTGAAAGATATATCTGTTTGAAGATGAATTCTTATAGAAATCCAAACCACTAATAAGCCATAAGGCAAATAATGATATAATCTTATGAAGATGAAACATACCATATGCACTCATGTAATCCTTAGCTTGGTGTTCCAAGCACAAAGATCAATGAGTCGTTAAACAAATGAAATCAGGTGCTTGCAACTTTGTACCTGAGTACACCCTACAATTCTCCTTATTGCAATTGACAGATAAAATTCAGTCAAGCTTTTACCCAAAATAGCTGAAAGTTGTCATAGTCCTGGATCATAACTTAATGGCAATGGCCAAAAGACACTCACAAACTTGCTGGATAAACAACACCCCAAAGTCTCTAAAAAGATGCGAGGAATTTGGATGACCAGGATATGGAATCTGGAGGGCGATGCCCAATAGTTTTGGGATCATGCAATTGCACCATAGTTAACTTATTAACAAATACTAGACAAATTTGTCTATATATGAGGAGCTATAGTGTTACTTTTATTTTCATTTTTACTTTTACTCTTACTTTTATTTTTATTTGATATGATGATAACATAAGTTGAGCTTAAAATGGAGAGGTTAGGATTCTTATAACCGATCCCAACTTGTTTGGGACTGAGGCATAGTTGTTGACATGTTATATAGTGTTAATTGGTTAACAAACAATAACATTCTAAACAAACTAAAGCGGGGGAAGTGCAAACCTATCAAGCTAAAAACTTTACCCAGTTTTTAACAGATACTTTTATATAGAAATAACTCTACATACAATGGGCATAAGAAAATACAGGTTTTTTCTTGTTCTGGGTTACAAACCTCGTATCTCATCATGTGTTTACCATTCTCGTCAGTCTTATTGTATGATCTCAAATGACCCCAAACATACACCAAATCCTTTGGTTTCAAATGCTCCATTGACACTTCCGCCATTTCATCCCACATCTTCAGCATAACTCTGCACATCCCACAAAACTTTATTTATCAAAAAAGAGAAAAAAAAAACATAAAAGGAATATTAATAAAGAAACTTGCAAATTTAGCAATGAAATTAAAATCTTACTTAAAAGAGGGGCGGGACTGAAAAGAAGCGGAGACATTGAGGAAAGTATGAAGGCCAAAAGCGCCGTTAGTGGTGTTAATTCTTCTGAACGGAGAATCAATTTTTCCTATGAGACTGACGGAGTTGTGGAGAACTTGGTGTTGTTTTATGGTTGACGGCAGTTGGAATTTGAGGGCGTGCTGATATACTGCACTTTCCTCGCCTTCACTATCATCGTAATAGAAATCCAACGGCCCGTGACTCGCCGCCGCCGCCGACGAGAAGTGCTGGTGACGGAGAAACTGAGCTGCCCTTTTGAATATGGAGAGGGAACGGCCGGCTGCTGCTGCCATGGAACTTTTGGCAACTTTCTTTTCGGCGGGTGTTTTTAGTCTCTGTCAATCGCTAATCACTTGTTTAATTATGTTTTCATTCTTTTTAGGGAAAACTGAAAAGGGACAAATATACCCATACTAGGGCTGCTTATCGGGCGGATTGGACGGTTATTTACTCTTAACGGTTTGGCTTATTGGTTATCGACTTTTAAATGTATTAATCCGCCAGCCACCCGATAAGATATCGGGCGGATTGATATCGATTTAGCTCTTATCGGGCGGTTTATCGGCCTAATTAAGTCTATATTGTGTGCATTAATTACTTTTGTTGAAAGTATAATGAAATAAATAAGTTGTGTTTGGCGTTAAGGGATGAGATGTATGGCAGTATATCGGATGAGATGTATGGCAGTTCAACTACTGCTCAACTATCACTTAAGCTGTGTTTGACTACTCGAAAAATATAATAAAATGTAACTGCTGCAAAACTCCAGGGCTATAAACCTACTGAAACTGTATAAGCAGTAGGACTGGGCAAAATAAACTTACCTGCATTACCAAACATCATAAGATCAAGCACTAGATATAAACGGATTAATACAAGAGTAAGCACTAAGCAGTAAGCAGAAGGATTAATACAAGAGCAAGCAAACATATATGTCTTATTTTTCAGTCGTAAATCTAACTTTTAGACTTCAAGGCAATCATGAGCGGGATTTCTAACCATACTACACAAATTCCATTTCCAGAGAACCCCTTTGAGTTTGAGCAGGATTTCAGCATTCTGTTTTGTACTTTTGTAGCTTCCTGTATCTATTATGACAGAAACCACTTCATTCATGCCTGGAGAGAAGAACTCAATTATTAGTATCAAACAAATGCCAAAAACAAACAATAAAACTATGATAAACCAGCAGGCTAAACAGGCCATGAAACTATGAGCAAATAGAAATTATGAGAACTGCTAAACATACCTACTAAGCATTTCACCAGGCAGATTGCCAACTGCCTATGCAAGATTCCACCAGGCTGAAAATTACAGTTTCAGCCCATCCTAAGCCCTAAGGTCCTTTTTAAGCTTTACTATCTGACTTCCACCACTCCGCTTAAAACTTATAGAGTAATGTCACAAGTAATTCCAAAATATCCAGAAAGTATGGAAACATCTCAAGAAAGAAACTATACATAAGCAACTTCTAAACATGATATATCATATCACGTACATGTTGGTAGTAACTTAATAGTTCATTATCTGAATTTATATGTGTGCTTGTTTCCCATAAATATTCTAAGTTTATGTGATTTTATCCCATTCTGTTCGTCAGGGTTTCTAGTTCTTTGTTGCTCCCGTTTATATTATGTTTGTTCTGTTGATTCCTTTAATCATTTAGCATGTTCTAGTTTGAATCCTTGATTTTATATGATTCTTTTACCTTATTGTGCCTATTAGGGTTTTCGAGTTGATTCCTTTTTCCTATCATGTGTTTGCAATCTGTGTTAATTTCCCTTAGCTAATGCTACTTTTGTTTGAATCCCTAATTTCCTGTAATTCATACCTTTCACCAATCTTTTGTGATGATTTCCTTACTGATTTCAACCACTAAAATATTCCCTTGCCTTATTCTATGGTCGGCTATGTTACCAGCTGACTCCTAATTACTTTTCTTAATTAGAATTTACTGAACCTGGTATCTATTACATCAACTGTACTTGTGTGATACCAAAATTGTTTCCTTATATACTATATTCAGTCTTGCATGATTTCCTTCTTTATTTATTACTTGCATATTACCATTTGAAGTAACTCCTTAATTAAAGGGACTACTTATGCGGATGTGATTATAATTCCATAATTTACTGCTTAACTATGATTCTTGCCTTATTTGTTACATTGTTTCAAACCATATATACTTCTAGTCTTTCAATAACGAAAAGGAGGACACACATACTGTTCTAAGCTCTCTCCTACACACACACCTACTCTCTTGCTTCTCTTGATGTTTACTTGCAACTCAGTCGGCTGAAAGCCAAGACCGAGTGATCTTATTATTCTGTTGCTCTACACTCCATTGCTCCCATGTTCTTCACTTTATTGCTCTTCTCTTTGCATTCAATCTTTCATCTAACTGGTATGTTTTCAGTTTAAGTTACAGCACCCCAAAACAACATGTTCCTGTTTATATTAAGATTCCTGTTATTTCTCTTATGCATCTACTTGTGGTTCTGTTGTTTGCCTTGCAATTAGCATGTCTACTTTGTCTATGTGATCCCTCTTTCTCTCTATGTTTAGCATGTCTACTTGTCTATGGTATCTCTCTTCCCCTTTAGTTCAGCATGTCTATTGCTTTTCTTATATGTTTCATTATGAATCTGCCTTACCCCTCCCCCCCTCCCCCCGACTCCTGACACTATAAGCATGCATTCCTGATACTTAGTCGCTATGTAATCTTAACACCCCTCAATTTGATGCTATTTGGGATCCTAGCATGAATACTCTGTGATGAACTATGCTATGACTGTTTAGGTCCTGTAATACTACTCTGAGGTCTACTTGTGTGCAAGTCTGCTTCCACTATGTGACTTATTTGTCCCCAGTTCCCCTATCCCTGACTGTGTTTGTTTCCTAAACCGTGTATGTTTTTCAATTGCTGATTGTCCTGTTTCTTTTCCTCCTCAAACTGTTTTTCATAAAAGCAAACTCGCATGTTGTTCTTCAAGGCTTATTTCAAAACATTTATTTCAGAAAACTATTTCCAACTCAACTCTTTTTTAAAACTATGAGCACATCTCACTACTCCTAGTTTCTAAGTTCAGTCCCCATTCGTGTGAGCACTGCCTTGGGGACCATTTGAGTACCCATCAAACTCTGACACACAAGGCTGGAATTCCCACACTGCACTTCCTCATTCCTGGCTAGGGTACCTGGGTGTGAGCACTGCCTGTGATCCTCTGAGGTCCTTAGGAACTCTGACACACCTGGGTTATAAAAGGTCATGGCATATGGCATTGTTGGATCTGAGGATTTGGGTTTATTGTTAGGCTCCCTATAGTGTAACTTCTTAATTTCCTTATTTACTTATGAAATTTGTGCAATGCTGGTCTGTAATAATTAATTGTAAAAACGATTCTGGGGCTGGATAGTGAAATGGGTGGGGTATTCATGCTTAATATAGATACGGGTAGAAACCATGCTTATAGTTTGCTTTCATATATGCGCAATAGCCACAATGCTTAGGAATACATGTCGTACATGCATTAGATATCATGATACTTAGGTCCATTCATGTCAGCATCTCATCATACTTATATCCACTTAGAAATCATGTGTATAGTTGGATAACAACAGAAAAATGGCTGTTATAATATTATTGTTTCAGCATTCTCACAATTGTTTCATCTAGAAATCCGTTTTAGGCTAATATAACTAATTATTGTCAAATATTCCATCTTAGAAATCATGTCCCCTTAGGATTTCATTCTCAGCATGCTCATGTTATATATGCCAAAATCATGTGTTAAAATAAATAGCTGCTATGAACACCTAGAAATCATGTATTAGGTTTCAGTAACTTAACAAGGAATTACGTCTCTGTATGTTCTGTTTTTAGTCAGAATGTGTTAATGAATCTCGCTAAAAAATAGATTCTAATATTGAAGACACTCATGCATTTAGAACAACACGTAAAAATTTGCATCTTTCTGCACCTTGTTTTGTATTTAGATGCCATGTCCTTAGGATTGCATTTATATTCACCTCTTTATCATGGCTAAGGCTAAAATAGATTCACCCTGTCTATTTACCTTTTTCTGAAGCTAAAACCGTGTAACTGGAGCGGTTTAATACGCCCAGGCAAGCCTTAGGTATTAAACTTATTAAAACTGGATGTCTACCTTCTTTTGGTGTGTTATTTGGTTAATAATAGGTCAGGATCGATAGTCTGAATCTGGTAAAGATCCTTTTCTCTGAAACTCAGTAAAAACACTGCCTCATTACTATATCCTCGCCTAGACATCATGTTTTATGTCCTAAAGTTAAAGACTTTACTTGTGTATTAGTCGTGCTATTTATGTGTATAATTTGGGAAGGAATATCTGAGCCTCATATATGCCTCTATATGTTTCCCTGTATTTGCAGTCCTAATTGTTTTGTTTGTCATTTAGAATTTTGTCCTTTAAACCTAGGGGTTCAGCCTAGTACTCACCCTCTAGGAATAGTAGTCCCTAACTTCCTCCAGGACTGATAGGATGAGACGGGTAATAGCACACAATAAGTTTCGTGACCAACACGCATTTTAAATACCTTCGCGGGGTGGGAAAGTGTAGAATATGGATATGATGACTGTTGCGCTAACACCACGTGTAGCCCCTCTTCGAGGAGTGATTATCGGGTATTGCATTGGTGTGATCCATATTATTATAAACCTAGGACACCTTTTATATGCTTAGCTCGTAATCTTTTTTCCAAAGTCTAACTTCCTTTACTATATTTTCATGAAACCATTCGGCCGAGAACCACACGTGTGGATCTTGAGGGGTGACTAACACCTTCCCCTTAGGATAATTTCAAGCCCTTACCCAAGTCTCTGGTTAGCAACGTAGTTATAATTGAATCCCTTCGGTTCCCTAACGCACCATTAAAATCGTTAGGTGCCGACTCTGCAAAATATGCAAACCCCTTTCCCAAAAGGAATGAGTTATCCCAACCAATGTCATAAACCCGATCTCCGCGATGAAAGAAGGGGTCGCAACAACATGGCGACTCTGCTAGGGATTATAGGCTTTTACCATTTCGAATTGTTTCGTGAATTTATGCCTTTATCTTAAACACTTGCACCCTTTCCCATTCCTGTTGCATGTAATTAATTGTTTACTTCGAGTATTTATTTCCAAACATAACTGACATATCTCTTTGTTTCCTTTTTGTAACTGCTTTAAATCATTATTACCGTTTATTTACCGCTTTCTTTTACGTGCAAAATACGTGACAACTTGTTTTAATACTTATTGCATAAATCATGCTCAACATTCATACTCCACTCGTGCCAAATAAAATACAATAGCAACGCTTGATGAGTGGTTGCGTCCTTCCCATATTATCACCCCTAAATTCGGAAAGGCTTATTAGCGGTAAAACCAGTCGATCATCGGTACAGTCGATGGTTCCGTGCCTTTCCCCTTTGAGTTGTCCGCTTAAGGGTACCGGTCTAAAACCCCATAGAAACCTTACTCTGTTGAACTGTTACATGCATCATGGTCAAACCTAGTCAAAGCTAAAGTGTTGTCCGCACGATAGCTTTCAAGATAGCCTTATCCAAAATTCCACCGGGTTTCCCTGAACCCAAACGGACGCCCTCACGTTCTATGCATTTATTTGGAGAACTAAATGTTTCCTGCTAATTATTGACGTTAAATAGTCGAGTCCGGTGGGGGTAAGAGCCTAACCTATTTGTTTTGCAGAAAATATAAGGCACGAAGTCCCCAGATTCGCCATGGTCTCCAACATCCACCCAAAATTTCTGTGTTGGTGGGAGGATCTACACTCTAACGACAAAGCTATCATCAGGAAACATTTGGGTAATCTACCATCACTTCTGGAAATCTAGCCTAACAAAATGATAGTAGAGGCTGCTACCCTGTTCTAGGATCACGAAAGATCTGTGTTCCGCTTTGGGAACATCGAAATGGCACCATTGATAGAAGAAATGGGGGTTGGCTAACCTAGTATGGGAAACTCCGGGGTTGCTGATGCCTGAGAACCGCACATGCAGAAGTTTCCTCAAAATGATGGGTCTGAAAAAGGACGCGGAATTGGTATGTCTGGAGGACTCGTACATCCCTTTTGATTAATTGTACGAACGGTATGGCTATAGAAAATTATACCGTTGTATTGGTAAAAAAGAGTTTCACACGTAAGCCAGCTTTTTACAACTCAGCCAGTCACGTGGACACAGGAAAACGTGACAGTTGGACGTGACTCCTTGAAGAGATACGGTACAAAGAGGCACGGTTCACTAAACCCACGAACTTATCAGCCACGGGAAACTCAACTTGATCAAAACGGGAGAGAGGCACGGTCAGAATGAATCTAGACAAAGCTACGAGCAGATTCAAGGACCCTGATGTGTGGCTAGAATTCATGGTTTAACAGTTATATGCCTTACATTTTATGTGCGTTAATGATAAAAATACACTTTGTATGTGCATAATGGAGTCTATTTCATGTGTAGGTGAATTGGAGAAGGAAGCCGAGCTAAATGGATGCAAATACGTCAAAAAGACGCTCAAGAGTCGAAAAGGAGCGACCCGGGCTATAGTGGGGCGTTTTGGCCTTAAAGACAGGCCTAGCCTGGCTATAGTGGGGCGTTAGACCCATAAAGCCAGGCCTAGCCTGGCTATAGCGGGGCGTTAGACCCATAAAGCCAGGCCTAGCCTGGCTATAGCGGGGCGCTAGACCCATAAAGCCAGGCCTAGCCTGGCTATAATGGGGCGTTTGAGGCTTAACGCCTGGGTCCCGGGTCCGGTCAATTCCGAGTTTTGAAGGTTTTAAGTGTTTTCCGGTTTGAATAGAAGTCTCCTACATGTTTAGGGTTTATCCCAAACATATAAATAGACCCAAAAACACAACTTGAAAGGGGGGAAGCCATTGAAGTGAAGAAAAACTTGTGGATTACTACTCAGTGAAGCAAACATTGATTTTTATAGCTCTTATTTATTATTTTGTAGTTCAATTATCCAAGTTATTTTAGACTTGATTCTTATGAATATGAGTAGCTAATTTTCTTAATCTAGGGTTTTGGTGGAACCCGTTGGGGGATAAACTTATGGTGATATTAATATAGTTTGGTTGATTGTTCATCTCTATTTGTTCAACTACGTTCTTGTTGTAGTTAATTGAATGGCCATCAATTAGCTGTGCCTATTTAGTATGTATCTACTTGAGAGAGAGTGCATATTTAGGTAATTGTTTGAACAACACCACTCCCAGAGTATAGACGAAAGTCATAACCGAGGGTTTAGAAGTTGGATTAGAGATAACGATACCTCGGGTGCAATCTAAAGTGAACTGTAATGCAATCTAGCTAGCGTAACTTGAGAGAGTGCGTCTAGTAAATTATCATAATTACTTGAGAGAGATTTATGGTAGATAGAGTGTTCATGATTGATAGAGACAACTAATCAAGCTATATGAAGTATCCGAAAAGTAAGTTCACCAACGGGGAAAACCATAACCTTAGACCTTTATCATCATTATTTACAACACATTGTTAGTAATTGCTATTTATTATTATTGTCAGTAGAATTAGTAAAACATCATCAATTTATATTAAAACGTCTTGAGAGAATTGATTGATTAAAAGTTGCGTATTCTAAAGACTTGATTGATACGTAAATTCCCTGAGATCGACTCTGGGCATAATTCCCTACCGTCCTGCATCAATACCGCTCCACTCAACCCTTTCTCAACCATTCGCTGAGCCTTCAGGTAAGAAATCACCCTGTTAGGCATATACACGGAAGAACCTCTCCACTCAACCCTCGGACACCCTGGCATAGCTAAGGTCACGGTCTTAGCGTGACAATCAAGCACAGCATGGCATGGAGATAACCAATCCATTCCCATATCACGTCAAAATCGACCATGCTGAGTAACAATAGGTCCACTCGGGTCTCCATACCCCCAATAGATATAATGCACGACCGATACACACGGTCCACAACAACAGTATCGCCCACCGGAGTCGACACATGAACAGAGGTGACTAGAGACTCACGGGGCACATCCAGAAAATCGGCAAAATATGAAGAAACATAGGAATATGTAGAACCAGGGTCAAATAAAGCCAAGGTATCACGGCAACAAACTGAAACAATACCTGCGATCACGGCATCTGAGGCCATAGCATCCGTCCTGGCTGGAAATGCATACATGAGAGCCTGACCTCCCCTGCTCGACCTCCCCCTCTAGGGCGGCCTCTGGCTGACTGACCACCACCCCTAGCTGCCTGGGCAGGTGGTGAAGTGACTGGAGCTGAAGTCGAGGGCTGGCCCCTCTAATGAGAAGATCCACCAAAACAACGAGGATACTGCCTCCACACATGCCCGAACTCCCCACACTCAAAGCAAGTCCCCGGAGCTGGAGGTGGGGACTGATAGAAACCCCTAGCACCTGAACGGCCACTGGAAGACTCATGCATAGAAGAACCCTGGACTGGAGGTGCTCGAGCTGCACTCTGAGCTGGGAGGGCACCGAAAGAAGTACGTCCTGACTAACAACCACGGGGACCCTGCCCCGAATATGCACCACTATATGCTGGGTGGCCTGACGGAGGAGGCCTGAATGAACGACCCCTACCCTACTGAAACTGTCCCCTGAAGAGAGCACCACTGGAACTTCCTGAACCACGAGGCCTCTTGGCCTCTCTCTCCTCCCGCTCCTGGAGACGAACAGACTCGATATCTCGAGCTATGTCAACAACCTGCTCGAATGAAGCACCCGATACACTCTCCTGAGTCATAAGCAACCGAAGCTGATAATAAATACCATCCACAAACTTCCTCACCCTCTCCCTATCAGTAGGGACAATCTCATAAGCATACCTAGCCAACTCGGAGAACCTCATCTCGTACTGAGTAACGGATAACTCTCCCTGGCGCAGCTGCTCAAACTGCCTGCGCTGCTCCTCTCTGTGGGACTGAGGAACATACTTCTCCAAGAAGATAGTGGAGAACTGCCGCTAGGTAAGAGGTGTTGAACCAACCAGTCTACGCCTATCGAGCGACTCCCACCATGTAAAGGAAGCACCCGCAAACTGAAATATAGCAAATGAGACCCCACTGGTCTCCAAAATACCCGCGGTGCGCAGTATCCTCTGGAACCTATCTAGAAATCCCTGGGCATCCTCTCCCTCTGTACCGCTGAAAGTCGGGGGTTGAATTTTGCTGAATCTCTCCAACCTGCATTGCTCGTCCTCAGGCACAGCAGGGACCACATAATCCTGAACCGGAGCAGCTGGCTGAGCTGGGGCTGCTCCCGGTGCCTGAATACCCCGTGCAGCCTGCTCAGGTGCCTGGGCAGCTGGAGTCTGATTGCCTCCCCCAGCCTGAGTTGTAGTGGCAGAAGAAGACATGGCGACTGCCTGAGCCAAACTGGTGCATACTATCAATATCTGAGATAGGGCCTCCTGAAGACCCGGAATAACCGTAGGCACTGCTGGTGCCTGAGCCTGTCCCGCTGGGACACCATCGGCGGAACCCTGACCATGATCGATAGGGGGATCCTGAGGTACTCCCCCAACTGCTGCGCGGGCTGGCCCCTACCTCTACCACGACCTCGACGTCTCGCTGGTCTAGCCGGTGACTGGTCACTCTGATCGGTGCGGCGTGTCCTCACCATCTGTGAGAGAATGAAACAACGTAAGTTCAGATTTCAAGAATCAATAGATCAGTACGGAAGAGCTCAAGGAAGATAGAATGTTTCCTTAAAGTTCGGCAGCCTCTCGTAGAAAAGTACAGACGTCTCCGTACCGATCCGCAAGACTCTACAAAACCTGATCATGACCGTTGAGTCCTATGCAACCTAAGGCTCTGATACCAAACTGTCATGACCCCAAATCCCAACCGGCCGTGATGGCGCCTATCGTGGAACTAGGCTAGCCAATATGTCACATGATTACAATTTCGAAATCTGAGCATTTCAGAAATATACAGAACTACTGATTAAAGAAGGTCATCATAGAACAATACTGAAATCCCCAAAACTCGGAGCCAACGTGTCATGAGCACCTAGTGAAATAATCCAAAATAAACTATTATAATACAAATCTCCGAATCAAAGATAAATACACAGGAAGGGAAGACAGAGATGTTGCGGACGCTGGACAGCTAACTCTATATCCCGCAATCTGGCTTCGCTGCGGACAATAAAGGCTAATACTCGAGGTCTGCTCCTGAATCTGCACACAGAGGTGCAGGGAGTAATGTGAGTACACCAACTTAGTAGTAATGAAAATAAATCAGGTCTGAGCAGCAAGAACCATATAAATCAATGTCATCAAATCACAGGAGACACAACCTTACTTTCAAATAGTATAACATAGATGTATGAAATCGTCATGCCTTAAAAATCAACTTCCGAAAACCCTTTAACAATATATATTTTTCAATAACTTCAATCGAAAGGTCTAGCATAAAAATGAAATGAATCATATAGAGGCCCCTCGGGCAAAACATATTTCATAAGCTCTGAGTGAAAGAAGCGGAATCATCAGTAGCCCCTTGGGCAAAACATGTATCATAATCAGCCCCTCGGGCATGCTCACAGTCACTCATAATCAGTCACTCCACCTCACAGTCACTCATAACTCCCAAATCACTCGGCACTCGGCACTCGCACTCAGTAGGTACCTGCGCTCACTGGGAGTGTGTACAACTCCATCTTCGGAGGGGCTCCTTCAGCCCAAGCGCTAAATAAACAGCCAAATCATGGCATCAATCGCTCTCAGTCTCTCGGTCTGTCTCATGTCATAAATATCTTCACAACATTGTCCCTCGGCCGCACTCAGTCAGACACTCTCAACATGCCACTCGGGCCATAAGTAAAACGGGGTTCTCGACCCGAAAATAGTATTTCATTTCAAGAAAAAGTAATATCATTAAATAGGAGTGTCAACAATTCCGCAACGAGACTGAGTGTAAAATCATAGTTTAAAGTAGTGAGAATATCAGTAAAGTAGCCCCCAAGGGATAAAAACAGGTCGGCACTAGGCCAAACATGGCTCACAGCCCAAATATTACACAATTCTTTAGAACATAATTAACATAAGGTTTTGAGTAAATATGCAACTCATTAGTCGCCGCGGAGAGGACCTAGTCCAATCCACAAGTCAGTATGCGCCACATACTCGTCATCCAACATGTGCGCTATTCTAGAAACAGTAAGAAATACGAATCCGGGGTTTCATACCCTCAGGACAAGATTTATAGCCATTACTTACCACTACCGGGCCGCGACACTAGTCCGCAATGCACTTGCCGCTCAAATTGTCTCCCGATTGCACCGAATCTAGCCAAAATCAGTTCAACATCATTAAAATAGACTCAAGGAACACAACCCAATCGAAAATCATCAAATTAAACAAAAATCTCGAAATTCGGCCAAACCCGAGCCCCGGGCACACATCTTGGAATTGAATAATTTTTACATCCTTAGAATCCTCATCCTCCTATGATTCTATGCATACCAAGAACACTAAAATCGGACTACAATTGCCTACTCAAAACCTCAAAAGAAAAAATACATTTTCCCTTGCACCCTTCTTCCCCAACTTTGGTTCAATTCCAGAAATTTTATGGTTTAATCACTTAGGAATTGACATAAAAACGAGTTATGAAGTTGAAAATCTTACCTCCAAGTGATTCCCTTGATTCCTCTTCAAATCCCTCTCAAGTAGCTCTCAACTTTCATGCAACAATGGGGAAAGTATAAACCAATTTCGTACTTCAGGCCTTTTAAACATTCTACCCAGCTAAAATAAATCCTTCACTGCGATCGCAAACTTTGGCACGCGATCGCGAAGAACAAACTTGTTGCCCCATCAATTTACCTTACGCGATCACAGACAACCTCACGCGATCGCGATTCATCAAGACTTAAACCCACACGATCGCAAACAATTCCACGCAATCACGAAGAACAAAGCTCAACTTACCCACGCGCCCCTCTTTAACTCTACGCGATCGCAAACAAGACCACGCGATCGCGATTAACAAAATTCCTGCCTCTCCAATTAACCCTACGCAATCGCAAACAGCCTCACGCGATCGCGTAGAAGGAAACTAGAACCTTACACAAGCAGCAATCTGCCCAGAATTCAAGCCAAAAGTTGGTCCGTTAACCATCTGAAACACACCCGAGGCTCTCGGGGCCTCAACCAAATATACCAACATATCCCATAACATCATTCAAACTTAGTCAAGCCTTCGAAATACCAAAAACAACACGAGAACACCAAATTTACATCAAATTCAAGCCTAAGAACTTTGAAACTTCCAAATTTCGCCAACTACGTCGAAACCAACCAAAACACCTCTGATTAACCTGAAATTTTGCAGACATATCCAAATGACATTACGAAACTGTTCCAACTTCCGGAAATCCATTCCGACCCCGATAGCCTATTTTTCACTGCCAACCGAAAATCACCAAAAAACTAAATTTTGCCAATTCAAGCCTAATTCTACACCGGACATCATAAAAATATTCTGAACACACTCCTAAGTCCCAAATCACCTAACGAAGCTATTCGAGCCATAAAATCCGCATTCCGAGGTCATTTACCAATAAGTCAACTCTTAGTTGACTTTCTCAACTATTAGGCTACTTTAAAAGGCTAAATGCCTAAACTCTCATTATAGCCACTCCGGACCCAAACCAATTGATCCAATACATCAAAACAAGATAGCGATACATAACAAATGCAGAAATAGGGGAAATGGGGTAAATCTCACGGAACGACTGGTCGGGTCGTTACAATAATCTTCTTTTTTCGAGGAAGATGAACCAACAATAATTTTCTGGGCTTGAGCCAAGGACATCTTCGGGATAGATGAAGCAGACACCCCACGAGCAGAGAACCCTATTAAAAAGGGAAAAAAGTTAAACGACAAAAAAAGAGACTTGAGTAAGGAAAAAAGCAAAAACAAGAGCTTCACTTACCGTGGATCTTTACTTGCCAACCATACCTCCCAGCGAGGTACTTCCAAGATCTTTCTTCTGAAGGAGCAACAGATAACAATTTTTCTACCCAATCACGAATACCGGAGACACTCTCAACAGTATTCATGATTGATGAGAGAAGAAAAAAACAGATACGGTGTTAAATAAAACATCTCAAGTCAAAACAAGAAAAAGTAAATGTGAGCTAAAGCATACTCACGTGCGCGATTCCACTTCTCAGGGAAGGGAAGAATTTTTTCACCCACTAAACCAGCAGTGGGTACAACAACATACCGGGGGTACTCGCCCATATCCTTATCGTCTCTNATATCTTTCTACACTATCAAGAGAAGAAGATTGATCTACAAGAACTTGACTATCCCTAGCAAAAACAAACTCAACAGGAACAATTTCATCGACTCCAGGTTCACGAAAGAGTTCGCCTCTACCTCTAGATAAAGACCGAGAAACCCTAAATCTCATAGAAACTGGAGATCTAGTGGAAGGAGGAGGAACTATCTGAGAAGAAGAAGAGCCCCTCGAAGGAGTGGATCCTAGACTTCTAAGTCTACCACCCCTACGACTCCTAGTCGGAGCAGAAGAAGGCGCTAAACTTTCAATATCTATTACCCTTTGAGGTTGGTTTGAAGAAGACATGTTTACAAAGGCAAAGAAGAAGGTTCTTTACAAAAGACAAAGTTAGAAAAGTGTTTCGTGGAAGCAAAGAAAAGAAAACATGTATTTAGTCGAAGACAACCGTCAAACATGAAAAAAAAGGAAAATAATGATGAAAAGTCATAATTGAAGATGTCACTTCGGGACTGGCAAAGCCGCAAAAAGCCCTAAAAGGTGCTAAGTAAATGCAGAACCAATGCGAAAAGGACACGTGGTGTGAGCATTAAATGGAAGTGACAAACGACGCCTATGGTGCAGAGAAGGATACAATGATTCAAGGAAAAGCGGCGGAAAAATATTCCCGCCATAAATGAATACCACTTAGCAAATATTAATCGTTAAATATATGGTAAGTGGGGGGACTATCTGTATTGGTAAAAAAGAGTTTCACACGTAAGCCAACTTTTTACAACTCAGCCAGTCACGTGGACACAGGAAAACACGACAGCTGGACGTAACTCTTTGAAGAGGTACGGTACAAAGAGGCACAATTCAGTAGACCTACGAACTTATCAGCCACGAGAAATTCAACTTGATCAAAATGGGAGAGAGGCACGGTCAGAATGAATCTAGACAAAGCTACGAGCAGATTCAAGGACCCACAATTGATTACTCGAACGTTATGTAACTAAACCCCAATTACCGTTATCCTTTGTAACGCCTCATTAATGTCATAATTAGTCATTAATGAGTAACCATAGCAAGAGTTGTACGTTGTAAGAATCTCCTATATAAGGGAATGGAATACAGCTTCTAAAGGCATCTGATTCTCGAATACAATCAACTTCTATCTTTTATTTCTGCAATATTGTCTATTATTCATTTTTCTGCATTATCTTGATTGTAAGTAACCCGTATTCATCTCAAAAATAAGCTTTAGTCAAAGGGTCTAATTCTTTGGTTAAACAACTGTACCTACCCTGACGAGTTTGCTATCACCTCTCTGGGACACGTCCATCGCCGAGTGTTCGTGTTTATGGTCTGCTTTTTGTGATTGATCGTGTTCCCGATGAAGAAAGAAAGGATCCATACCAGTCTAGCCATGGTAACTAAGACCGTAATGGAAGGGTTAAGTGGGCAATGTTTCAGCATTGTGCACATGATCGTTGCAGATATGTACCAGGCTTTAGAAAAATGTCAACAAGGAGCAAAGCATTTCGAAGGTTGCAATCTGTTACTCCAACTCTGGCTTGTAGAACATCTCCAAAAAGGGGAATATCGACAAGACATCCACCGTCGAATGTTGGATGACCACATCGCTTTCCATCACCCAAAGCGAATGAACTATATCCCTAACATGTTCGCTCAACCTGAGGACGCCGAAGGATGGGTAAAGCTCTTTGATAACCTGATTGAAGAATAGGTTCAAGTCATCCCTAGGGTCGAGAAGACAAGCCATCTCCGAGCCGACTTTCAAAATAATGACAGTCCTCACAGTGCCAAGCTCAGCACCTATGGCACTACAAGGTTATACTTGAGAAAGACACCACCCAGTCGGATAGGTATCACGCCGGTTATACCCCTTTCTATCTGGGTTGGTTAGAAGAAGATTTGGTTGATCAGAGAAAGCCAGGGTACGTCCGAGGTCATAGGGTTGTAGATGAAAGGGCTGAAGCACAAGTCAAGTTCAACCAGTTGCATAAAAGGATCCGAGAAAATGAGGATGATCACCACAAGATACATGAGTCCAACAAAAGACTGATCGAGGAATGGAAGGACGTGGATATTAGCGCCAACAAAAGGTTGGGATATTGGGAATGAGGTATAATCGATTTGGAAGAAAAGTTCATCAAAAGGGTTGAAGATTGCCAAAAGGTTGAGGGAGCTGCAGGGGGATATTTAGCCAGAACTTATCTGTTGTTGGGACTTTGCGAGTTGGGAAAGCTGTTAGATGAAAGCAGGAATGTTGAATCTGGGGAAGGTCCTTCCGGGACCAAGTAGATAGGAATGTATTTATTTTTCCAACAATGTAATAAGGCCAATAGCTATTACTGATTTTTATTCTTCGTCTGTCGTTTTGGGCTTTGTCTATTTTATTATCAATAAAATGAGGCATCTAGCAATTAAGTTCTCCAAATCAATTTGTCGCTAGGACTACCTCAGGCACAAACAGGTCCCCAACTTAGGACACGCTTTCATTTCCCCATTATGTGTTTAAATACTGCAATACTCTTCTCATAATCCTTACTGACTTGATTACCTTTTGTTTTTATTTTTTCTTACTCCCCTCCCCAAAGGTTAGTTCGTACATTCTGGCATCATCAGCCTATCATACAAGATACAGGGGCCCTCCACCTTCTCCTCCTCCCAGAACTTATTCTTGGAAGACGAAGATATGGATTGTTGTGTCATCGTTGAGGAGGAAGGCCCTACCATCCAAGCTATGATCAAGGGGACATATCTCAAGAATTGGTCTATCAAGACAACCAAAGCCCGACGAGCCTCGGGGTAGCAAGGCTAAAACAAGCATTATTTACTGTTTATTTGCTAAATGATTTTCCTTTTCCTGCATTTGTTTTTAATTTCTGCAATAAATATCTTCAATGTTCAAAACAGTTATTCAATCTATCAAAGCATGTTCTAAATTTCTCTTACGAATCTGATATTTATTGATATTGTTTTCTCTCATTACTTTATTTATACAGCATTACTATTACTTGTCTTGATGAACCGATGGCTGTGACATGCAATGAGACAATGCAGCAAACGGACATTGATTCAGATGAAGACGACACACCTGACAAGATTGTCAAAGAAGTTGATAACTTTGAGAAGAGACCTAAGTCCAACCTGGATGAGACCGAAGTTATCAACCTGGGAGATTCAGAAAACGCCAAGGAAACTCGTATCAGCTTCCATTTGTCACCATCAGAAAAGAAAGAATACACAGAGTTTCTAAGAGAGTATGAGGACGTATTTGCATGGTCGTACGATGACCCGACACGAGTTTGAAAATCAAAGAAGAGGTTATCAAGAAGATCAATGCCAAAGTTCTCCAGGTAGTGGAGTATCCGACATGGTTAGCTAACATTGTACTTGTTCCGAAGAAGGACGGGAAGGTCAGAGTCTGCGTCGACTACCGGGATCTCAACCGGGCCAGTCCGAAAGACGACTTCCCCTTGCCAAATATACACATTCTGATTGACAACTGCGCCAAGAATGAATTGAAGTCCTTTGTTGATTGCTTCGCTGGTTATCACCAGATTTGGATGGATGAGGAAGATGCTGAGAAGACGACGTTCATTACGCCATGGGGGTGTATTGTTACAAGATGATGACGTTCGACCTAAAGAATGCAGGGGCCACCTACATGAGGGCCATGTCCACCATATTCCATGACATGATTCACAAAGATATCGAGGTGTATATAGATGATTTCATTATCAAATCAAAGAAAGTTGTTGATCACATGGAGAATAGGGGAAGTTCTTCAATAGGTTGCGAAAATACAATCTGAAACTGAACCCCGCAAAGTGTGCATTCGGGGTTCCTGCTGGGAAGTTGCTGGGATTTATTGTAATCCGCTGGGGAATAAAATTGGATTCGTCCAAGGTCAAATCCATTCAAGAGTTACCACCACCAAGGAACAAGAAAGATGTGATGAGTTTCTTGGGGAGGCTTAATTACATCAGCCGGTTTATAGCACAGTCTACAGTCATCTGTGAGCCAATCTTTAAGATGTTGAAGAAGGACGCAGCGACCAAATGGACCAATGATTGTCAAAAGGACTTCGACAGAATAAAGGAGTACTTGTCAACGCCGCCAGTCTTGGTACCACCTGAGCCAGGTAGACCTTTGTTACTCTACCTTGCAGTATTAGATGGAGCTTTCGGCTGCGTTCTGGGGCAGCATGATGAAACAGGAAGGAAGGACCAAGCTATTTATTACCTCAGCAAGAAGTTCACTCCATATGAGGCTTGGTATTCTCTATTAGAGCGTACCTGTTGTGCTCTAACTTGGGTCTCCCAAAAGATGAGGCACTACTTATGTGCCTACACAACATATCTCATATCAAGGATGGATCCATTGAAGTATATCTTTCAGAAGCCTGTGCCCACTGGCAAGATAGCCAAGTGGAAGATCCTACTGAGTGAATTTGACATTGTTTACATGACTCAGAAGGCGGTTAAAGGACAAGCTCTTGCAGACCATCTTGCTGAGAATCCCGTAGACGGAGGATACAAACCCCTGAAAACATATTTTCCTGATGAGGAGGTATCATTCATAGGAGAAGATATTGCAGAATCCTATGATGGTTGGAGGATGTTCTTTGATGGAGCAGAAAACTGCACACGAGTCGGTATTGGAGCAGTACTAGTATCAGAGAACGGTCAGCATTATCTGATATCCGCTAAACTCAGGTTCCCTTGAACCAACAATATGGCCGAATATGAAGCCTGCATCTTGGGGCTTAACATGGCCATTGACATGAGCGTCCAGGAGCTGTTAGTGATTCAGACTTATTGGTACATCAGGTACAAGGAGAATGGGAAACAAAGAATGCCAAGATACTATCGTATCTGCACCACGTACATGAATTAAGAAAGGGGTTCACAAAGATGGAGTTCCAGCACGTCCCCAGAATCCAGAATGAGTTCGTTGATGCATTAGCTACTTTGTCCTCAATGATCCAGCATCCAGACAAGAATTTCATCGACCCTATTCCCATAAAAATCCATAATCATCCAGCTTACTGTGCCCATATCGAAGAAGAAGCAGACGGAAATCCTTTGTTTCATGACATTAATAGGTACTTGGCAAAAGGAGAATACCCCAAGCTTGCAAATTCCACTCAGAAACGCACACTTCGGAGATTGTCCAACAATTTTTTCCACAGCGGAGGAATCCTGCATAGGAGGACTCCTGATTTGGGGTTATTAAGGTGTGTGACGCAAAGGAAGCATCAAAGTTGCTGGAAGAAATTCATGCAGGGACCTGTGGCCCACATATGAACGATTTTGTTTAGCAAAGAAAATACTCCGAGCAGGTTACTTTTGGATGACTGTGGAAACGGACTACATCTAGTATGTTCGGAAGTGCCACCGCTGCCAGATACATGGAGATATGATAAAGGTGCCTCCAAGTGAGCTCAATGCAACAAGCTCACCGTGTTCATTACCCAAGTCTCTGGTTAGCAACGTAGTTATAATTGAACCCCTCAGGTGCCCTAACGCACCGTTAAAATCGTTAGGTGGTGGCTCTTCAAAATATGCAAACCCCTTTCCCAAAAGGAATGAGTTATCCCAACCAATGTCATAAACCCGATCTCCGCGAGGAAAGAAGGGGGCGCGACACTTGCCCCTCATGTAAATCACCACTAATGTAAGTTCACTCGACTTGAAATTACGTAGGGCTTTTTAGGAGTGCAATGAAGGCTTTTGGACTAAATTTGGATATGCTATGATAGAACAGGTTCGTTTTTCCTTAAGCACTCAATTTTCTTTTCTCGGCTCATGCTTTGCCAACTCTTTGAGGCATTTTCTTTTCCTTAGGGGAACTAGAGAGACTTAAAATCACTCTTTCTTGGTCATGTTGTTCATTTTCTCCTTATTTGATTTCTCCATGCTTCACATCATTACTTTTCTTTGAATCCCTTCAACTTTTCAACTTATTTACTTTCTTTTTGCATTTTCCTTTTTCTTGCTATTTCTTTTTCTTGCCTTTACTTCTCTTCATTTATTTTCTCTTTTGTGCCTTGATACTTTTTTCAAACTCCTCATCTCTCTCCCAAACTTATGTTATTAGCCAATTATTTCACAAGAGTGTTAAGGAAAGTTCGGTGCCAAGAGAGGGCCACGACAACACGGGTAAAGGCTTGTAACATGGTTATAAAATGAGAAAGGTTTTGATGCTCAAATGGGTTGATTAGGGATAACAACATTGGCGAGCCATGAAAAATTTCAAGCGGGACAAGGAGAGCTTACAATCATTTCTCAAGCCAAGAAAAACTTAAAATTTTGCCTAAAAACACATTTAGGACAAATTCTAGACCATTTGTACGGGTACTTGGACTTGCAACAACAACATCCCACCTCTCACGCAGCTGGATTGTTAAAGAGAATAGATTTTAGGGCCCACAACGAACATATTCAAGATTGAAAACCACTATGGTTCGACTAAACCATTTGATGATTGCCTAAGTCAACACAAGAGACAAACAGTCTAGAGCTATTTCTTTCCAAAAATATTTTTTTTAACCATAAGCACGTAGTTAAGTGTGTTGGTACCAAGTTAATCATGTTTGACTCTTAGAGCATGACTCAATTAGGTCTTTTTATTCATTATTATTACTATTATTACCTAACTACCAAAAAACGGACTCAATCACTTAAGAAGGTTGTCATGCTATCCATCGTTGCGAAGAGTCACCCGGTTCACACAAAAACCACATTTGGAAAGAACTGTGAAATTAAGAAAACCAAAGGCTTATTATCCACTAAAACATAAAAAGAAACTATTAAAGTAAAAAGAAGCTACTGATTTTAAAAGCAAACTTATAAGAAGCTACTAAGTCAAAAAGAAGACAAACATAAAGAGAAAGAAGCTATAAGACAAAAAACTATTGAAAGCTAAACGAATATACATAATGAGGGATAAGAGGGAATATATACATAATGAAAAGTAAGGAGAAAATAGTAATAATTTAATTACAAGCCAAATGTGTCATAGTTATAAAAATACATAATCAGAATCATCAAAATGTCAAAGATAACTCCACCCCCGTCCCCCGAATTAAAATAAGCACTGTCCCCAATGCTTAAAAAATAAGAGTATAAGAATGGTGAGAGTGAAGAAAACTCCCTATGGCTCAGTGGTCATCTCTGTGTCCCCAGTAGTGGCACCGACCTCAGTCTCCAATTGAATCTCATCATCCTCAAGTCCCGGAGTATCTGGGTTGGTGAACATTTGATGGACTGCCTCAGCATTGTCAGAAGCAAGGTCTAGCTCATCAGACTTGCCAGCTGATGTGGTGGACTATGTGGGATCTAGTCCTAGGTGGTGCAGGTCTATTAACATGTCAAATGGAATATCTCTGATTGCTGCATGATTGGTGACTTGTCGTCGGAGCTTATCCACTGATTTCTTCGAAGCCTGTGACTTCCGCATATTTTTTACTTCTTTGGCCAATTCCTCAATCATGGACCCATATTGTACCAGAGTGGCCATGATAGTGTTCTGGTTGTCTAGGATCTTCTTCAAAGTTTCTTCGACTGTGGGAGGAATCTGGAGGGCCGACATAGATAACTGTGCTGCAACATGACCGGATAAGTCAGACAGCTTTGCAATAGTTGTCTGCATCCAATTGTTGAGGCTCGCCAAAGTCTGGGAGACTTGCAACGCAGATAGTGGAGCAGAAGGCATAGGTACTGGATTCAAAGTCGAGAAGGAAGGCGCTGAGGCTGAAGGTGGAGGCATGGCAGCTGCACTGGCAGAAGGCACTGCTGAAGTGGAAGGCATATCTGCTGACTCTGCAGCTACCATCGAAGGCTCATCAGACTGGCCTACGGTAGTAGTCCGCGGACCTTTTCTCTTCGGGTTCTTCATATCCATCAGAGAATACCAAGAAAAGGGCTTCTTTGCCCGAACCTTTGTGTCAAAATCCCTGGGCTCTAACCGTGCATCCATAAGGTATTTAGTGAGGGTGTTGGGATACAGGTAGGAACTATCCGCCTGCCTGGCGACCACTGTCATGTTGGCCGACATCACGGCACCCACATTGATTGAGTACCTGGCCATAATAGAAGCGACTAGAACAGCCTGTGGAATACATAAATTTGTCTTGTTCTGGCACGGGTCTAGTCTGCTGCATACGAAGGTTTTCCACCCCTTCGCCTCAAAATTTAGGGTGTTCCATTGAATAGGAACCCTTGAAGTGATCCATGCTGGTGGTGGTCCCGGGAAAGCAAGAATCTCAGGTAGCCATGGGCTAGCTGCATCACCCGTCGCCAGCTTCTCCAAGTACTACACTGGCTCCACGTCCTCAAACCCCAAGTAGGAGTTCAGTTTGTGCTGATCGAACCGCACCTTCAGATTTCTTACTTTTGTAACTTTGGTCCCTTTCTTAATGTGTTCCACATTGGAATAGAACTCCCAGACCAAATACTCCCTGGAATCCACAAGTGACTGGGTGAACCACATCCGCCCCTTTCTCTCTTGAAACTGCCTCAAGCGATCTCACTGACCACCACCCACGAAAACTAGTGAAGGCAGCTAGACTCACAAACTGGTCCTCCTAGACCTCTTTCATCTCCGACCTCTCAAGGCCAGTAACTGTAATATCACCCCCTCGACCATCCTCCGGAATATCATCCACATCAGCTGCTGGTGCTTTAGGGACAGGTGTAGCAGAGGACTCTGAAGCCTGACTTGCACTCTCCGAACCCTCGGAAGTGCTATGTGAGGAGGAAGGCCCGTCTCGGAGTTGATACCTTCCATGTGGCTGTTGTGGCTATGATTGAACAACAAGCTTCTCTTGCACTAATTTACCCTCTGATGCTTCTCGAGATGGGGCATATGAACTAGATTCTTAGGGCTCGGGCTGTCTTTCTCGGCCTGCTATGGCTTTCTTGCTGATTACCCTTTGGAAGGCAATGGGTAAAGTGCTTTTGCCTCTATCTCTGGAAGGTTCGCCCCTCCCTTTTAATGTATCACCATGACCTTGAAATCTGACCATTTTTAGTAATAAGAAACATCTGCAGTTAGTTATAGTTCAATTGCAAACAGACAGTATCACACAGTATAGAACATGAGTGCAGGGTGGTGAGTGGTCCGCAGAATTGCAAGTGCAGACGCAAACTGGGTTGTGCGGACCGCACAACTTGGAAGTGCAGCCGCACATATGGAACTACGGTCCGAAAAATTTTGCGTGCGACCGCAGGATTGAAGTGTGGTCCGCACATTTCTCATTGCGGTCACACATGAGAATTCCCAAAAGTACCAACTCTTCGATGACATAGATTGGTCAGATATGCGTCCGCACACACTTTTCTGCGACCACAGTGGAATTTCTGCGATTCGCCCAATTTCAAGTGCGGTCGCAGAATCATACGTTTATACATTGCCCTAGCCTTTACTTCTGTGGACCGGATAATTTCTTGTGCGGCCGCAGGTTTCAAACTACAGTCAGTTTGACTCCTAGGCTTTACAAATATTTTGCAAAAATTAACATGTTATCAACAAGTAAGCATGAAAATCAATCCATTCCCCATAAAGCAATTAGTAGTTGACCCAACACAGATTAACCCTCACACGAAATTGAAATTGAAATCATTTGGCAAATGGTCTAAACTACCAAAAATAAATTGTAAATTAAACTAACAAAAATTGAAAATTCTATGAGAAATTAAACATACCAGATATAAAGGAGTGCAAGTAAATGATCACAGATATGGGTGGAGTGTGGCAGATGATTGAACATATAATTTCCAAGTGTTAGAGTTTAGAGTTCTTAGAGAGGGAAAAACTTGTACAGTAGCCTTAGGCTACTATTTATACATGCAGGCAGACTTGGGAAAATAAAAGAGGAGTGCGGCCGCAGAATTCCTTGTGTGATCCGCACTTTATTTCCTGAAGGCTCAGTAGCCTTGTTGATCCGTGGTCCGCATAACTTATGGTGCGGCCGCAGATTTGGGCTGCGGACCGCATAATTCAATGTGCGGCTACAGAATGGCCAATTCTCTGACAGACCAAACTTCAGAGAGTTTGCATTTCCCATCTCAATTTGTGCGGTCGCAGTTGCCTTCTGCTGTTGCATTCATACATGTGCGGTCTGCACTTTTTCCACACTTAACCAATTTGTCTAAGCATAGTTCCTGTAAATCACACTCATTCCTGCAACACACTTCAAATCCGGTTAGCACAAAATAAGACCTATCTAAAAAAGAAGAAAATAAAACATGAGTTGCCTCCCAAGAAGCGCCTGATTTAATGTCCCAGCACGATGCATATTACCATCATTTCAAATGAATAATTGACACCACGTGGCCATTATTAGCTTGTCCCAAATAATGCTTCACTTGGTGACCATTGACTCGGAATACCTCATCATTTTTGTTTTTCAAGTCCAATGCACCAAAAGGTTTTACACCTACAATTTCAAAGGGACCACTCCATTTGGATTTCAGATTTCCGGGAAACAGCTTCAATCATGAGTTGAACAACAAAACAAGATCGCCCACCTGATCTCATTGTTTCAGATGTATTTGTTATAAAGGTACTTCATTCTCTTTTTATACAAGGACGAACTTGCATATGCATGATACCAAAACTCATCCAATTCATTCAAATATGCAACCCTGCAAGTTAGAGGCTACATCCCAATCAAGATTCAACTTCTTTAAACCCCACATGGATTGTGCTCAAGTTCCACCAGAAGATGACAAGCTTTTCCAAACACCAACCAATATGGAGACATCCCGATTGGAGTGTTGAAAGCAGTTTGATAAGTCCATAGTTCATCATCAAGCTTCTTTGACCAATCCGTCCAGTTAGCATTCACTATTTTGGACAAAATACTCTTTATCTCCCGGTTGGAGACTTCCACTTGACCGTTATTTGAGGATGATAGGGAGTCGTAACTTTATGAGTGACACCATACTTGCTAAGCAATGTGTCAAAATCCTTGTTGCAAAAATGCGACCCCCATCTCTTATGATAGCCCGCAGAGTACCAAATCTTGTGAAAATATTCTTTTTCAAGAACGCCACCACACTCCTCACTTCATTGTTGGGTAGAGAAACGGCCTCAACCCATTTAGACACATAATCAACCGCGACCAAGATGTAGGTGTTTCCATAATAACTCACAAAAGGATCCATGAAGTCAATACCCCACACATCAAAAATATCAATCTCCAAAATGGTAGTGAGAGACATTTCATTCTTCTTCGAGATTCCACTGGCCCGTTGGCAATCATCACATTGTTTCACCATATCACTTGCATCTTTGTAGAGAGTGGGCCAATGGAACCGCAACTTAGCACTTTAGCCGCCGTTCTTGCTCCGCCCAGGTGACCACCATAAGGAAAATAATAACAAGCTTCAAGAATAACATTTTGCTCTTCATCAGGTACACATCTTCTAATTACCCCATCCGTGCAAATTCGGAAGAGGTAAGGCTCGTCCCAATAATAATCTTGACAATCCCGTTTGGGCTTCTTCCTTTGATTTGAAAAAATCTCATCCGGGATGATTTCGCACACAAGGAAATTTTCTAGATCAGCGAACCATGGCACCTTCTTCATTGAAATGGCCAAGATTTGCCCGTCGGGGAAGGAGCCATTGATTTCAAGCCCATCATGCGGCCTCCCCTCCTCCTCTAAACGAGACAAGTGGTCCACTTGATTTTCACTCCCTTTCGGATCTTGAATGTCAATATCAAACTCTTGCAACAATAGCACCCATCTCATCAACCTAGCTTTTGAATATTTCCTGCTCATAAGATACCAAAGCGCCGCATGATACGTATGAACAATAACCTTTGCACCCATCAAGTACGAGCAGAATAGCAAACACAATGGCGAGGAGATCTTTTTTTATAATGGTGTAATTGACTTGGTCATCATTCATGGTCTAATAGCATAGTATACCAGATGAAAAATCTTATTGATACGTTCCCCAAAACTTCTCCGACCGCGACATTACTAGCATCACACATGAGCTCAAAAGGAATACTCTAATTAGGAGTGGTGATAATGGGAGTAGTTGTGAATTTGAACTTTAGAAATTCAAAGGCTTTCATGAAATCATAATTGAAGTGAAAATTAGTATCTTTCTCCAAAATCTTGCACAAGGGGTTCAACACTTTTGAAAAATCTTTTATGAAGCGCTGATAGAACCCCGCGTGACCCAAGAAACTTCTCACACCCTTCACGGATGTTGTAGGTGGAAATTTAGAAATCACCTCTATTTTCGCCTTCTCAACCTCTATGCCATTCCTTGAAATCTTGTAGCCAAGGACAATGCCTTCCTCGACCATGAAATGGCATTTCTCCCAATTCAACACCAAGTTCGTTTCTTTACACCTTGCCAATATTTTATCCAAATTAGCCAAGCAATCATCAAAGGAGTCCCCGACTACAGAAAAGTCATCTATGAAGACTTCAAGGTAGTCCTCTACCATATCCGTAAAGATCGCCATCATACACTATTGAAAAGTTGTTGGTGCATTGCATAAGCCATATGGAATTCGCTTGAAAGCAAAAGTGACATATGGACAAGTGAAAGTTTTTTTCTCTTGATCTTTGGGGGCAACAAGGATTTGGTTGTAGCCCGAATATCCATCTAGAAAGAAATAGTAAGCACGGTCGGCCAACCTATCAAGCATTTGGTCAAGGAAGGGTAGTGGAAAATGGTCTTTCCTTGTGACTTTCTTTAGCTTCCAATAGTCTATACACACTCTCCACCCTGTCACCATTCTTGTGGGAATCAACTAGTTCTTGTCATTGGTGACCATAATTATCCCCCTTTCTTCAAAACACATTGCACCGGAGAAATCCACGAACTTTCAGAAATGGGGTAGACAACCCCGGAATCTAACCACTTGATGATATCCCTTTTAACCACGTCTTGCATGGCTTTATTGAGTCTACTTTGATGTTTAATGGATGGTTTGGCATCTTCCTCTAAGTTAATCTTGTGCATGCAAAAAGCGGGGCTTATTCCCCGAATTTCCGCCAAAGTCCACCCAATAGCTTTCTTCCTCTTGTGGAGCACCGCCAATATAGAGTTGACATGCACGTTAGTCAAGCACAAGGAAAGAATAACAGGTAAAGTAGAACAAGGGCCAAGGAATTCATACCTGAGATGTGGACGCAATGGCTTCAACTCTAAGATAGGAGGCTCTTCAATTGAAGGCTTTGGAGGAGGAGTCTTCCTATTCTCAAAATCCAAGGAAAGCTTCCGGGGTGCATAGTTGTACGACCTCATTTCTTGCAAGGAATTAACACTTTCCATGAAGCCATCCATCTCTTCATCATCAAAATTTAGCAAGACGACCTCCAACATGTCACCCACATTAATCGTTGCACTTGTATCATCAATAATCACATCGGTCACCAAGTCCACGGACGAAAACACTTCATTTCTATTTGGTTGCCTCATAGATTTGCACACGTGGAACACCACCTTTTCATCACCCACCTGAAAAGTGAGTTCTCCCACATCAACAAGAGCCTTCCTCGTAGCAAGGAAAGGTCTACCAAGAATAATTGGCACCAGATAGTCCACTTCACAATCAAGAATAAAAAAAACCGTCAGGAGAATGAACTTGTCAACACGAACCAATACATCTTCAATCACCCCCAACGGTCTTTTCATTGTACGATCGGCCATTTGTATTCTCATAGATGTGGGTCTTGGTTTCCCAATTCCCAATGTCTTTAAAATTGAATAGGGCATCAAATTGATACTCACCCCAAGATCACAAAGAGCTTTTGCAAACTCGGCACAAGCGATTGTGAAAGCACCAGGATTTTCCAACTTAGGAGCCATCGAATGCACAATTGCACTCACTTGGTGAGTGACTTTGATAGTTTCAAAATTCATAGATCTCTTCTTTGTCACCAAGTCCTTCATAAACTTAGCATATCCAGGCATTTTCTCCAAGGCTTCAACTAATGGAACATTTATTGAGAGACTCTTGATCATATCAATGAACTTTTTGAATTGATTCTCGTCCTTTTTCTTGGCAAGCCTTTGAGGATAGGGAGGAGGTGTCTTAGACAATGGTACCTTAGCTTTTTGCACTACCGGTTCCGATATATCAATCACATAATCCCTAGACAGGTTCACATCCTCTTGAGTCTCTTCCACCGTGTCATCAATATCAATCATCACTTCATCATTTGCTTGCACAATATTGTTCGGGATCTCCTCTTATTCTACCACTTGCTCATCATCCACAAGTTGCCTTTGACTTGAGGTGGGCGCATTCCCACCTCTTCCACTTCTTGTAGTAACGACCATGGCGTGCCTCGTATTGTTCCCACCCTTCGGGTTCACCACCGTATCACTTGGTAGTGCCCCCTTAGGACGAGAATTTAAAGCTCGAGAGATTTGACCCATTTGCACTTCTAAGTCTCGGATTGATGTATTATGTGAAGCAAGTTGGGCATCAGAATCGGTATTCTTCTCCATCATTTGATTGAACATGTTTTAAATACGACCCATTTCATTGTTGGAGGAACTAAGACCACGAGAAGGATAAGAACGTGGGTTGCTCGGTTGTTGATACATCAGGGGGCCTTTGAAAACCCGACCCAAATTTCCTTGGTTGTTATTCCACCCGCCTTGGTTCTTTCCCCCCAATTGCCTTGGTTATTATTGTTATGCCAATTACCTTGGTTATTGCTTCCACTCCAATTGTCTTGATTGTTGTTATTCCAATTGCGTTGATTGTTTCAACTATTCCAATTACCTTGATTTTGAGAATTCCAATTGCCTTAATTGTTTGAAGGTCTCCATTGTTGTTGACTAGGGCCTTGGAAATTGTTTCTTTGACCTTGAAAGTTGTTCCCATGTTGGACCTCTTCTTCTTGGTCAAAGTACGAATCACCTTGATCAAATCCACTATCATCTTGCACAAATTGTCCACTCTTTGTTTTATTTGTGAACTTCTTGTTCTTCTCTTGTTTACCATAATATTGACTCCCCCCATAGCATTGACTTGCCTCGGGTTTTTCACTTGTTGAAGTAGATCCTTTTCCAATTAGTTTATAGTGGTTGTAAGCTTGGCTATGGCTTATCCATGGTCATGTAACTCTTTATGAAGAAGAATCACATTTGTATCGTCTTGTGGAACATTGACTCTAGATTGCCACGCTGATGAAGTATCTTCCATCTCATCCAAAATATCACACGCCTCCGCATAAGGCGTAGTCATGAAGCTCCCATCGGCAAGTTAATTCACTACATATTGGTTGGTGGTATTGATCCCCCGATAGAAAGTTTGTTGAATCATGTTCTCTGTCATATCATTGTTGGGGCACTCTTTCACCATTGTTCTATATCTTTCCCATATCTCGTGTAGTGACTCATCGGGCTCTTGCTTGAATGCTAGAATTTCATCCCGAATAATAGCCTTGTGCCCGGGAGAGAAGTACTTTGAAATAAATTTCTCCGCTAGTTCATCTCAAGTACGAATGGAATGATTTGGTAAATGTTCCAACCAATATAAATCTTTCCCCGGTATAGAGAAAGGAAAAAGCCTTAGCCTCAAAGTATCCTCGGAGACATTTGTTCGTTTCCTCCTCCAACACGAATCAACGAACCCCTTCAAGTGTGTATATACATTTTGACCTGGTGCACCGGTAAAGAACCCTCGTTGCTCGAGCAAAGTGAGCATCACGTTGGTTATTTGAAATTTGCTCGCCCTAATACGAGGAGTGACTATAGAACTTGCATACCCTTCATTTGGCAACACCCAGTGTGGAGTCGCTCATGGTGGAGGTGGGTGTGGAATGGGTACATTGTCTTGAGGCGGTCGGCCTCATCTATAGTTCGAGCTTTGGATTTATGATCAAATATGGTAATTCGTACGTTTCATGAACTTCGAGACTGAGAGTTCTCATAAACAGGATATTTGTGGAAGTGAACTGCGAAGATGCGAGCTGAGCTAGTCGGATGTTAGTATGTACCATGATTCTGTCATTATGAAGTTTTCAGTAAGTTATCTTTCTGTTGTGGGTGATCAAATTTAATTTAGGATCACTGGTAGGCCAATATGGGTGTGTGTTCTGCACCGGGTCAAAATTGTTGGCTTCGAGTTTCTATTATTGAGAAAGGTACCATTCGATTGTGATTGAGTTTATTCATGTTCTACAGTGATCTATGAGTTACCCTTCGGTGTTGCGAGGAGTGGTGATTATTGGTTATATGCACATATGGTGCGGTTCTAATTGGGCTTTATAGCTAGATTTGAGTAAGGTAAGTAATTGGGTGTTGCGGGATTGAGGCGTGTTGGTTATATACCTTCTGTTTCGGGTGGCATGGTATCATCTGGTTTTTCCCGTGGTTACGGCAATGCACTTTGAGTACTTGATGTCGAATTTCGAATGGTTATTGAATTTTGGGCAAGGTGTCTTGAAATATTTCAAGTGGACCAGCGATTGGATGAGATCGCGCGGTGTAGCGGAGTTATGTAGGGGTATGACCTTTGGTATCAGATTCATGTGTTTTTTATTTTTAACGGTGTGTGCCAGGCTGTTACTATGATATGGTGATGGTAATTTTTAATGTCAGGATAGTCCTCTCGTGTGGATCTTTTATATAATTTGATTACATTGGGAAGTTGTTGTTAAGTGCCCAAGTTGCACAGGTTTTGGCTTCGAATTGTATCGATGTGTCATGTCATCAGGGTGGTCGTGATGGATGAGAAGAGGTCATTGGACCTAGAATGAATATTTTCAGAATTTTCTACAGCATAGTTGGAAGGATAAATATCGGGAGTCGGCTTAGAAATCTGCTATAATTCCTGTTTGGGAAGGGGGAGTTTCATGTCTGGTTGATCGGACGAATGGTTGTTAGTTCTACGTGCTTCTTTCATCTTCGGCAGTATATGAAAGTGTTAGAGCGAGGCATTTCTTGATAAGAGGTTATGTACTGGTATTGGGTTGTTCTGAGCAGTTATTGTGGTTAAGAGTTAATGCTATGAGTGTTTGAGTCACGTGGTGTATTAGGTGATTCATCTGGGGTACGTATATGGCTTGATTCAGCATGTTCAGACTTGTTCAGTTTATAGTTGTGGAAATTTTGATCTTATATGTCATTTCAGAAGTGGGAATTTGGTTCTAAGGTTTATGGGCCAGGAATTGGATTTCGAAATTTTCAACGGTATTGTGCTATTGGACCTATATGGACCCGGGTATGTGCAAGGTAATCTGCGTAACAGTTTGATGGGGTTGGAGAACAACTCTTGTCACGTTCGAGGACGAACATATGTTTAAGTGGGGGAGGATGTAACGACCCGGCCGGTCGTTTTGAGAGTTTAGCCTCGTTTCCCCTGTTTCTACTTCATTATATGTGGTTCATCTTCATTTATGTGTGTTGGGTCGGTTGGTTCGGGTTCAGAGTGGTCATG
>MDKJ01227608.1:0-21749 GCA_005239525.1 Nicotiana knightiana | reverse complement strand
AATCGTATACAAGCCTATTTCGAAAGTTGATGCAATTGAAGTTGATTGAACCTGTCATGCCACATTATGTGAATCCAAATTCAAAAGGTTTTGATTCCAATGCAAGATGTGAGTATCACTATAACACCCAAGGTCATAGTACCAAAAATTGTTGGACATTAAAGAAAGCCATTGAAAATTTGATTGAAGCAATGGCAATTGTGGTAACAAACAATGGGGATACTCCTAATATCACAAACAATCCGCTCCCAGCTCATGATAATACAAATTTTATTGGGATGATTTGTGATGATTGGGATTATAAGCAGTATGGAAAGACAAAGATGGTTGTTGGAACCATAGGGAAAGAACCAAAAATGATAGTAAGACCTCCGCAATTGGCACCGTTGATTGTGAAAGGTGCGAGTTCTAGTTTGAACTTGGCAGGTTCTGAAAAAATGATTTTCTATGTCCCTGGAAGCACAAAAAAGGTTGAGGTTCAATTGTGTGGGCCAAAACTTTACATCCCTAGGGGCATTCAAAAGATCGTTCCGAATAATATTTTCAGAAATATAACAGAGCCAGTTCTAATCCGACCTGCTGCACAACTCCCAGTGACAAACATAAAAATTATTCCCAGGAATTATAACAAAATTGTCATGACATACAAAGGAAAAGAGATAGTTGAAGAAGCATATGAAATGGGGGGTTTGACCCTCTCTGGAAGGTGCTATTCCCAGAGGAATTGAGAAAAGATAAGCAAGCCAGGGAAAGTCACTTGCTAGTGAAAGAACCCGTTGCAGAAAAAGAAGCGGAGGAATTCCTTAAGAAGATGAAAATGCAAGACTACTCAATCATTGACCAATTAAGGAAAACCCCTGCTTAGATTCTTTGTTATATCTGCTTTTGCACTCGGAAGAACATCACCGTGTGTTGATCAAAACTCTGAACGAGGCATATGTCTCAGAAAAGACAACGGCGAATCAACTGGAAAAAATGGCTGAAAGATTCTTTGAAGTAAATATAATTACTTTCAGCGATGATGATTTGCCTGAGGAAGGGGCTGGGTGTCGCGCCCCCTCTTTCCTCGCGGAGATCGGGTTTATGATATTCGGTTGAGACAACTCTTTCCTTTTGGGAAAGGGGTTTGTGTTTTTTAGAGTCGCCACCTAACGATTTTTAAAGGTGCGTTAGGACACCAAAGGGGTTCATTTACAACTACGTTGTTAACCAAAGATAGGGTAAGGGATTGAAATTATCCTAAGGGGAAAGTGTTAGGCACCCCTCAGGATCCACAAATGTGGTTCCCGGCCAAACAACTTTTGTGAATTTCGTACAATTAGCAAATAAACAAATAAAGGCTCAAATAAGAGGTGATTTAAGTCTTACGCATGCAGATGTTTGAAAATAGTAAAGAAGGTTAGATTTTGAAAGGATTATGATCTAATCATATAAAGGGTATCCTAGGTTTACAATAATATGGATCACATCAATGCAATACCCGATATGACACTCCTCGAAGAGGGGCTACATGTGGTATTAGCGCACCGGTCATCATATTCATATTCTACCCTTTCCCACCCCGTGAAAGTAACTAAATCGAGTGTTGGTCTCGACCTCTATTGCATGCTATTACCCGTCCCTTCCTATCAGTCCCGGAGGAATTTAGGACTTCTATCCTATAAGGGAGGTGCTAGGCAGACCCTCAGGTTTTAAAGGTAAAGATTACTAAGGCGACACATAATAAAACATATAGGACTTCAATTAAGGGGAGAATGGAAAGCAAATAAAAGGCCAGAGTATATCTCCACACATAGTACACATAAAAAACATGACTCATACACAGTTAAGGTCCAGATTCAGGTATACATCCTAAGCATGGTATCTAAGTGATAACACAAAGACATATAACTCAGAGAAGAAGTCTTAATCAGGCTTGCCTACTGGTTTTAAACATGCTGACAGTTGAACACTAATCACAAAGGACATATATGGTTTTATTCCTTGTAACTGTTTTTCTAAGCGCGGAGCATATTTTCAGCATGAGTAGTGCAACACATTTATCGTAAGACAGGATTTCTAAATGAAGTTTCAGAACATGTTTACAAGGCAGAACCACATAATAGCAATTTATTTTGTTGGTATTATTTACCCTATAGAAATGATTTCAAAGTGATGATGAGATGCTGAAAACAGTACATATAAATCCTAAATAGCATGATATCTAATGCATGGCATGCTTGGCATGTTGTACCTTAACATGGCTGCTATTGTGCATAGAGAAAATAAACTTAGAAACATTGTCTCTACCCTTAATTATACTACAACATGCATATCACCCACCAATTTTCACTATTCGGCCCCAGAGTTGTTTACAATTAATTATTACAGACCATGGGATATGAATTACACAACTGAAATAGAAGAAAAATAAGAAGTTAACTATAGGGAGCCTATAGGATAGGCCTAGATCTCCATGTCCTCAATGCCAAGTAATGTTTCACAGCCTTTTCATAATTCGGGTGTGTCATAGTTCCCTAAGGATTCAGGGGGATACAATAAGGTATAGGATTATACTAACATAACAGGACCAAATAGTTCAAGACATTAGGATTTACCCTAATCAAACTAATGTACCCAACATAGGCATGAAGATTCACATAGTACATGTGTCAAGTACATAAAGACGTGTTGGTTATGACAAATAGAGTATAACTTATCATGTGAATGGAGTTCAGGATCCTAGTTACATGTTGAACAACAAAATAATAAGTAAAAGCAAATTAGAAACACAATGAACTGCAACAGTAGTAGAAACATGTTAGTTTGAGAACTGAAATCTGAATTAGAACATATTAGTGAAGTGAAGAAAGCAGTAACACAAATAGGAAGTAGGAGATGCACAATAGTTAGCCTTGGCTTGCAGCCGACTAACTTAGAATAGTAGTAACTAGGCACATAAAAGAGAGAGAGAGAGAGAGAGAGAGAGAGAGAGTAGAGAGTTTTAGTTGTGAGAGAGAGAGAGTTGAACATATTAGTTCGTGTTTTTGTGTTAGTGAAAGACTAGAGTATTTATTGTTGAAAACAGGTAGTAAAATAAGGTAAGAATCACAGTGGCATAATAATTGAGTGACTCCGAATCAATCCATCAGAAAATCAAGGAAACTATTCCCTTAAGTTAAGGGGATTAATTCATACGGTAAGAACCAGTAGCATATAAGGCAAGAAAAATCAATACATGACTAATAAGGAAAGAGTCAAAGTTCAGTAAGCAAAGGGTAGTCAATTAGGACTAAATTCAGAAAACTTTGATTATAGAATGATTCAGCGAGAATAAAGTACCACAACAAATAAGGTAGGGGATCAGTCGATTCAAACAGACGGGGTAGATTTTTAGGGTTTTAAAAGAAAATCTTTCAATCAAACCATCAAATAAGGAAATCAAAACCAAATCAAGAGAGGGTTATGATTCTAGACTTCAACATATAAATAGGGAAGGACAAACAGTCGTAGCAAACAGGCAAGGTCTGCAATATTGAAAGAAAGAGGCAAGAGACGAACAAATCTAGATGAATACAATCACACAGAGGTGATACAAGTAGTAAAAACCCATTCGAAGCATGGTAACCACAGAAACTTAACAAGAGTCAAGTAGTCAGGCTAACACAAAGAACCAAGATAAAGAATATCTTCAAACTTAGGGCTTTTTAACATAGGCGAGTTAAAAAGTAGTAAGAACATAGAATCAGTCAAGATAAGCAAGGAAAGAGGTTTAAACATAAAGAGAAAATCAGTTTAAACAAGTGTAGAAGAAACTCTGAGAAACCCTAACTTTAAAGAAAGTAAAAACGACTTAAAGTTGATGATTTTTAAAAAGAGGTTTGAGAACAGTGTAGATCATAGAAAGAAACATACTTGAAAAAATAGCACAGATCTAAGAGATTTAAACAAAAGTTAGGGTTTCAAAGGAAACCCAAATAGAAACGGAAGAACCTGCTATAAACTTCAAATATCGTAATAACTATGGTGTGATTTTGCCCAAAATACACCGGAGAAGCCATGAACAACCAAAACAGCAACCCTAGACACAAGCTGGCATGGCCCAGGGCCCTTGAAGGCCTCAGAGATGATGAGCAAGGCGAGGGGGGAACCATTGGAGGCTTGGGTTTGAAAGGTGGTCGCTGGAGATGACCGGAGAGGTAGGCGGAGGTTGAGGCGAGATTAGGGTTAGGTTGAGAGAAGAGAAGAGACGAGAGCATCTGAAGGCGACGGGGTTTGGGAAATGATGTAGGGTTAGTGGTCTTTAGGATTAAAAAAGGAAAGGGCTTATGTGGACCGTTGATCTGGGAGATCAACGGTCAGGATTAGACCGAGTAGATGGGTTCTGGGTTTGGGTAGGAAATTGGTGTAGGGGTGGGTTTAATTTGGGCTATAATTGAAAGCCAAATTTGGCTATGATTTAAATAGCCAATTTCCCTATTTTAATTTTAATAAAAGAATAAATAGTTTTTTCAAAATAATTTCTCCATAAAAAAGTGATTAAAAATGTATAATTATAATTTTAAAAATATAGGGGCCAATTTTACACGTATAAGATATAATTATACATTAAAATGGGCTAACATTGCGATTATATGCAATTTAGCTTAAAAAAATACCAAATGTAATTATAAAAATGCATAAAAATTATATTAATTACATTTTGGTATAAGTATAGAAGTTAAATGAATAAATCATCATAATAATAATTTTGGAAATAATTATTGTGAATTTTATGAATAAAAAGGGGAGAAAATAAATCAATTTAAACCCTTAAAATTATGGAAAAAATTATAAAAACCTTGTGCATGCTTATATATGCACATATATGCCATTTTGAAGGTATTTATGTATATCTAAAAATATATAGGGAAAAATTGGGTATCAACAACTGCCCCTCTTTACCCGGGAAGGATGCAAGAGTTGTCGGGTAAAGACATGATGGAATATTTTGACCGAGCGAGGCGGTTTGAAAAGATTTAGACCGCATCCTGGTTTCTGAGTTGCCTACATATCCCTGGTTTTACAGGAATCAGGCCGTATGTAGTTCAGGAGTCATCGGCGAAGTATATCGATGAAGTTTTACAAGAACGGACGCAAAGTATAGGGTTAGGTTCACAAACGGCTTACAGGGTTGTTAGGAGAACTGGAGCGGGACCGCTCCTACCGGGATGGTCATTGCTTGCCGGATTTTATGCAAATAGATAATACGAGCATATATCGTGCATAATTAAAACATGACGCAAATTCTCGTTGGACCATGAATGTCGTCTTTGGACGGTTAAGGATAACGTCCTCAGACCATGACGTCCTGGGCTATGAATTGCTTGATGCAGGATTCGCAGGCCATGAAAATGATGTTCTCGGGCCATGAGGATGGTGCCTCCGAATGATGACGCCTTTGGATAAGTTGGCGATATTTCAGCCCATGAAATGCAGTAAAATGATGCTGACAAGACAGAGCTTAGTCTTGCGAATAAAAGGGCAGAGCTTAGACCGAAAGGAACACGAAGTAAATAGTGCTTGAGACATCGGTTAGTCTCGAAAGGTAAATTGAAGGCAGAGCTTAGCCCCGGAAGGCATAATGGTAGCCTTATGCAATGCAGATGGAGACACTGCTTAGTCTCGGAAGGCAAATGGTAGCCTTATGCAATGATGTAGATGGAGGTAGAGCTTAACCTCGGAAGGCAGAATGGTAGCCTTATGCAAAGACATAAATGCAGATGGAGACAACGCTTAGTCTCGGAAGGAAAAATGTTAGCCTTATGAAATGATGTAGATGGAGGTAGAGCTTAAACTCGAAAGGCAGAATGGTAGCCTTATGCAAAGATGCAAATGCAGATGGAGACATCGTTTAGTCTCAGAAGGCAGCATGGTAGCCTTATGTAGAGATGCAAATGCAGATGGCGACAATGTTTAGTCTCGGAATGGTAGCCTTATTCAATGATGTAGATTGAGGTAGAGCTTAACCTCGAAAGGCATAATAATAGCCTTATGCAATGATGTAAATAGAGGTAGAGCTTAACCTCGGAAGACAGAATAGTAGCCTTATGAAAAATGTAGATGGAGGTAGAGCTTAACCTCGGAAGGAATAATGGTAGCCTTATGCAAAGATGCAAATGCAGATGGAGACAACGTTTAGTCTCGGAAGGAAGAATGGTAGCCGTATGCAGAGATGCAAATGCAGATGGAGACAGCGTTTAGTCTCGGAAGGTAGAATGGTAACCTTATACATGATGTAGATGGAGGTAGAGCTTAACCTTGGAAGGCAGAATAGTAGCCTTATGCAATGATGTAGATAGAGGTAGAGCTTAACCTCGAAAGTAAGAATAGTAGCCTTATGCAAAATGTAGATGGAGGTATAGCTTAACCTCGGAAGGCAGAAAGGTAGCCTTATGCAAAATGTAGATGGAGGTAGATCTTAACCTCGGAAGGTAGAAAGGTAGCCTTATGAAAGAAATAAAATGACAGTAGGAATTCTTAGCTGGTGATGAATTGCGGCATTGTGATTATTGAGAGCATTGTGACTGTGGAGCATTGAGGCATGTGCGAATGTCGGCAAGTGCAGCAGTTTTGAGAGTCGTACTTCGGACAACGTTTGTCCCCTAGGCAGACAGTTCGTTTAGGGATTTTCCAACTTTAGTGCCTGCAACCAAAGAAAGATCGTGAGTTCTATAAATGGGGGGGGGAGGGGGGTTAGTTCATGTCCCCGCTGGATTTTCTTGACTTGCTAGGCTCGATCTGATGATACTGTCTGTATTATTGGGGTAGCGTTTCTAAACAAAGCTGTTTCGAAAACAAACATGCATGATTATTTAAAAGCATCATGTATAATTAAAAATTAATTTTGGGCTGAACCGACGACCGTGACACGGCTCGGGATATTGCAACCTCTCCTGCTACGGAAATTTGAGGGTCCTCCTCAAAATTCTGCCCCAGTTTGATGGGTGAATGTCTCTGACTGTTGCTCGTGCGGCGATTGGCTGATCTTGCTTCAGAATTTTGAGGGTCCTCCTCAAAATTCTTCCCCAGTTTCCAATTGCGGGGAAAATGAAATTTTTATTGAATTGTGACCGAACCCATAGGACTGCCTACGTATCCCCTCCTAAACGGGAATCAGGTCAGGCGTAGTTCAATTTACATCATTGAGAAAGCATAAAGATTACACATAGTAGCGTTTGACTGCATCTGAATTGATTGGCTTTGGCCAGACTTCTCCGTCCATTTCTGCGAGTATAAGTGCTCCTCCTGTCAGTACCCGGTGAACCATCTACGGACCCTGCCGGTTGGGAGAGAACTTCCCTTTGGCTTTGTCTTGATGTGGAAAGATCTTCTTCAGCACCAACTGCCCTGGTGTGAACTGTCTAGGCTTGACTCTCTTGTTGAAGGCTCGGGTCATTTTGTTCTGATAGAGTTGATCATGATAGACTGCATTTATTCTCTTTCCGTCTATGAGGGCTAGTTGCTCATAATGGCTCTTTACCCATTCTCCGTCGCTGAGCTCAGCTTCTTGTATAATTCTTAGAGATGGAATCTCAACTTCGGAAGGAATAATAGCCTTAGTACCATAAACTAGCATATAGGGAGTTTCCCCTGTTGAGGTGCGAAATGTGGTGCGATATCCCAATAAGGAAAATGATAACTTCTCGTACCACTGCTTGTGCCTTTCTATCGTCTTTCTTAGTATCTTCTTGATGTTTTTGTTGGCTGCTTCTACATCTCCATTCATCTGAGGTCTGTAACCTGTGGAATTATTGTGTTTGATCTTGAAAGCCTCGCACATAGCTTTCATCAAGTCACTGTTGAGACTGGAACCATTGTCGGTGATGATTGACTCAGTAATCCTGAATCGACAAACAAAACGGTCGCAGACAAAGTCTGCCACGACTTTCTTAGTCACTGCTTTGTAGGATGCTGCTTCGACCCATTTGGTGAAATAGTTGATGGCTATCAGAATGAACCTGTGTCCATTGGAGGCGGCATGCTCGATTGGTCCAATAACGTCCTTGCCCCAGGCGGCGAACGACCATGGTGAGCTTGTTGCGTTGAGCTCGTTTGGAGGTATCTTTATCATATATGCATGTATCTGACAAAGCTGGAATTTCCGGACATACTGGATGCAGTCCATTTCCATAGTCATCCAAAAGTAACCAGCTCGGAGTATCTTCTTTGCCAGAAAAAAACCGTTCATATGCGGGCCACAGGTCCCAACATGAATCTCCTCTAGCAGCTTGGATGATTCCTTTGCGTTGACACAACGTAATAATCCCAAATCGGGAGTCCTCCTATATAGGATTCCTCTGCCGTGAAAGAAGTTGTTGGATAGTCTTCGAATTGTGCGTTTCTGAGTGGGATTCGCAAGCTCTGGGTAATCTCCTTTTGTCAAATACTCCTTGATGTCATGAAACCAAGGATTTCCGTCTGCTTCCTCTTTGATATGGGCACAATAAGCTGGCTGATTATGGATCTTTACGGTAATAGGATCAATGAAAATCTTGTCCAGGTGTTGGATCATTGAGGACAAAGTAGCCAATGCATCGGCGAACTCATTCTAGATTCTGGGGACATGCCAAAATTCTATCTTCGTGAACCTCTTTCTTAATTCCTGTACGTGGTGCAGATATGGCAGTATCTTGGAATTCTTGGTATCCCACTCTCCTTGTACCTGATGTAACAGCAAATCTGAGTCACCAATCACTAACAGCTCCTGGACGTTCATGTCAATTTCCATGTTGAGCCCTAAGATACAGGCTTCATACTCTGCCATATTATTGGTGCAGGGGAATCTGAGCTTGGAAGATACTGGATAATGCTGACCGGTTTCTGATATTAGGACTGCTCCAATGCCAATTCCCTTGAAGTTTGCCGCTCCATCGAAGAACATTCTCCAACCGTCATAGGATTCTCCAATGTCTTCTCCTATGAATGATACCTCTTCATCAGGAAAATATATTTTCAGAGGTTCGTATTCTCCATCTACAGGGTTCTTAGCAAGATGGTCTGCTAGTGCTTGTCCCTTGACTGCTTTCTGAGTCACATTGATAATATCGAACTCACTCAGCAGGATTTGCCACTTGGCTAGCTTGCCAGTGGGCATGGGCTTCTGAAAGATGTACTTCAATGGATCTATTTTCGATATGAGATACGTTGTGTAGGCACAAAAGTAATGCCTCAACTTCTGAGCTACCCAAGTCAAAACACAACAAGTGCGTTCCAATAGAGAATATCTGGCCTCGTACGGAGTGAACTTCTTGCTGAGATAATAAATGGTTTGCTCCTTTCTTCCTGTTTCATCGTGCTACCCCAGAAAACAACCAAAAGCTCCATCTGACACTGCAAGGTAGAGTAACAGAGGTCTACCAGGCTCAGGCGGTACCAAGACTAGTGGTGTTGACAGGTATGCCTTGATTTTGTCGAAAGACTTTTGACAATCATCGGTCCACTTTGTTGCGGCGTTCTTCTTCAGCATCTTGAAGATCGACTCACAGATAACTGTAGACTATGCTATGAATCGGCTGATGTAATTAAGTATCCCCAAGAAACTCATCACATCTTTCTTGTTCCTTGGCGGTGGTAGTTCTTGAATGGCTTTGATCTTTGACGGATCCAATTTTATCCCTCGGCGGCTGACAATGAACCCCAGCAACTTTCCAGCAGGAACCTCGAATGCACATTTCACGGGGTTCATCTTCAGATTGTATTTCCGCAACCTTTTGAAGAACTTCCTCAAATATTCTATGTGGTCAGTGGATTTCCTAGACTTGATAATAACATCATCCACGTATATCTCGATCTCCTTGTGAATCAAGTTGTGGAAGATGGTGGTCATAGCCCTCTTGTAGGTAGCCCCTGCATTCTTCAGACCGAATGTCATCATCTTGTAACAGTACACTCCCCACGGCGTAATGAAAGTCGTTTTCTCAGCATCTTCCTCATCCATCCAGATCTGATGATAACCAGCGAAGCAATCCACGAATGATTGTAGTTCATGCTTGGCGCAATTGTCAATCAGGATATGTATATTTGGAAAAGGGAAGTCGTCTTTCGGACTAGCCCAGTTGAGATCCCGATAGTTGACATAGACTCTGACCTTCCCATCCTTCTTTGGTACTGGCACAATGTTGGCTAACCATGTCGGGTATTCAACTACCCTGAGAACGTTGTCGTTGATCTGCTTGGTGACTTCTTCTTTGATTTTACAACTCATGTCGGGTTTGAACTTCCTGATATTTTGTTTTACCGTTGGACACATTGTATTGGTTGGCAATTTTTGAGCCATAATAGACGTACTTAGACCAGTCATGTTGTAGTAATAGTAATAGTAATGGTAGTATAGGTAATAGTAATGCAGTATAGGTAAAATAATGAAAAAAAAAATGATAGAAATAAATATTGATTCATAAAAAAAATTAAATATGCTTTTGATAAATTGAACGATTGTTTTGAACATTGAAGATCTTATTGCAGGAATTAAAATGCGAAAAAGGAAATCATTTTGTAAAGAAACACAATGAATAGCGCTCGTTATAGCCTTGCTACCCTGAGGCTCGTCGGGCTTTGGTTGTCCTGACAGTCCAATTCTTGAGGTATGTCCCTCTGCTCACAGCCTGTATGGAAGAGCCTTCCTCCCCCTCCTCCTAGAGAATAACACAATAGTCCACATCATTGTCCTCCAGAAACAAGTTCCTCATTGCTGCAAGTGCTTCTTCTTCGTCTGATCCATACATAACATCGGCCTGTTGGAATGTCTCCTGCATATGCAACATTGGTTTCTCCAAAGGGTAATAAGGACCGCGCCATGATGGAAATTATTTTTTGAATTCTTCCCAAGTGTATTCGTATCCCAAACTGAAAGTGGTGCCATGCTTCTTGAGTTTGATAGGTTTGGAGATCCCTTGAAGGTTCTTGCCGAGCCCTTTACCTGGCTCGTACCCTCGCCAATTCATCATACTTGCGATCTTGCTATCCCACCATTTGTCTTTGTCGATAGCGTTGACCCGTTCAATGTGGTGGTAAGTTTCTCCACCTAGCTTCCTTCTTTCTTCGATCACCAGAATAGTCTGGCGACTGTAAATAGGATTGCTACCATCGCCATGAATAATCACCTCTTGTTGGTTCCACTCGAACATCACAACCTGATGTAATATTGATGCTACGACCCTAGCATCATGGATCTAGGGTCGCCCTAATAACAGGTTGTAGGACGCTGGCACATCTATTACTTGGAAGTCAACCTCGAACCAGGTTGGTCCCATCTGCAAGCATAGGCTTATCTCACCAATGGTGGACCTTTGAGATCCATTGAAAGATTTCACATTGATTGCTCCATCCTTTATCTCATGTAGCCCTTTACCCAATTTATTGAGCGTTATCAACAGACAGATATTGAGACTGGATCCCCCGTCGATAAGAATTTTGGTGATGAAATAGTCTTCGCATTGCACAGTGATGTGCAGGGCTTTGTTGTGACCCAGCCCCTCAGGTGGCAGCTTGTCCTCATGGAAATTCATCCTGTGGCTTTCTAGCACTTGGCTTACCATATTGGCCATTTCCCCGCTAGTGATGTTGTTCGGCACATAGACTTTGGTCAACACCTTCAATAAAGCATTCTTGTGCGTCTCGGAATTCTGCAGCAAAGAGAGGATGGATATTTGCGCTGGCATCTTGTTCAGCTGGTCGATGACCGAATACTTCTTATCCTGTACTTTCCTCCAAAGGTCATCTGGGCTTGTCTCAATAAGGGGAGGCCGGTTGGAAGCCTGCTTTCTTGATTCAGCCAGATGTTCAGGGGTATAGACTCTACCAGTTCTTGTCATACCCTGCACTGCAACAACTTCTTCAGTCTTGATATTGCCTTTCCTTCTCGCCTCGACTGTGTAGTCCCAAGGGATAGCATTTTTATAGAAGGGTGGCGCGGTCGACATCGCCACTGGAATTGGTGCGGCTATCCTTACTTCAAGTGGAACATGTGCCTTAGGTGGCAAGACTGCAACCTCAAATGGTGCGGGTGCATTTGCCGGAGACACGAACTCAACTTCAATTGGTACCGATGTCTTTGCGGGTGCTGCCGCTTCATACTCGAGAGGTACGGACATATCTACCTCAACATTCGCAGATGGCTGAATCTGGACTATGATTGGGTTGAGAGTAACCGCTGGCTTCTTTGGGTCATCGCCTTCCACGATCAACCCAATTGACCCCTCGGTGACCTAGTCGTCTTCTATTTTAATCAAGTGGATACCTCCACCCTTATGGTCCGGAAGAGGATTGTTGCGGACATTTGGAGCGGATTCCTTTGCCACGATGACCTTGTTGTCAATCAAGGACTGTATCTTGTCCTTCAAAGAGCGGCATTCATAAATGGTGTGTCCCTTAATGCCAGAGTGGTATGCACAGGACTTGTTTGGGTTGACCCATTGAGAAGGATTCTCAGTGGTTGCAGCAGGGATGTGGGTGACATAACCAGCAGCTTTGAGCTTCTCATACAAATGGTCGATGGGTTCAGCAATGGCGGTATACTGTTTTGGAGGTCTGCGATCAAAATTAGGACGAGGTCTAGAGAAGTTTTGGAGTGCAGGGGGTGATTGCAAATGGGATGGTTGAGAATTGTAAGTGTGGTAGACAGAAGCGGGTTGAGAGTATCTGGGTGAAGCAGGTTGATATGTCGGTGGTGGAGGTGATTGATAAGTTGGTGGTGGAGGTGATTGATAAGTGGGTGGTGGAGCTTGGTATGAGGGTGAGGGTGCTTGGTAATTTGGGGTTGGTTGATATGTGAGTGGAGGTGTTGGTTAAGTTTGGTATTTGAGTGGGGATTTGGTTCTTTGTGAAACCATCACGACTCCTGCGTCTCTTTTCTTAGACACACCACCAGACTGCAAAGCCTTATTTGTAGCTTGCAAGGCTTCAAAATTCGTGACCATACCACTTTTAAAACCCTCTTCGATTCTCTCCCCCAACTTGATAATATCGGAGAATTTGTGGTTCTCGATCATCATCAATCGTTCATAGTACTGCGGGTCCTGAGGTCAGACAAAGAACTTGTTCATTTGTTCCTCTTCTAAGGCGGGCCTGACCTTGGTAGGTTTGGACCTCCAACGAGTAGCGTACTCGTGAAATGTCTCTGTGGGATTCTTCTTTAAATTCTGAATATAAAACACGTCTGGTGCGTTCTCTGTGTTGAACCTGAATCTGTCCATAAAGTCAGATGCCATGCTCACCCAATTCGACCATTTCTTGGGATCTTGGCTGATGTACCAAGACAACGCATCTCCTTTCAAGCTTCTCATGAACAACTTCATGTGGATCGTTTCATCCTTCCCTACTCCAACAACTTGTCACAATAAGTTCTCAGATGGACCCTTGGATCACATGTACCATCAAACATTTCAAACTTAGGAGGTTTGTATCCCTCGGGCAGTTCGACATCGGGCTGTATGCAGAGGTCTTCATAGTTCAACCCTTCGATTCCCTTGATTCCCTCGACGTCTTGAACCCGGCTGGTCAGCTTCCTAAGTTCCTCGGCCAAGTTCTTGATAAGAAGGTCCTTTTCGTCAGACTCAGGTGTGTATGTGATAGAGGGAGTGGAGTGTGGCATGGTCTCCACGTAGATGGGATTGTTATGGTGGCCTGGCGCATGAGTGTGGAAATGGTCATTTATGGAGTTCTGAGGTTCTGGGATAAGCAGTGCAGTGTTATTTAGAGTGTGGCAGGCGTTGCATTGCGCTGAAAGAGTTTGGTTCTTTGGTGGGGTGTTGTGATAATGAGCTGCGGGATGATCTTGCTGTTTTGTGATGTTTTGAGGAGGTGTAGGATTCTGGATGTTGACGTCTGGGACGTTGAGGGAGAATGACAGGTTTTCCATATTCCGAACTTGATCAAGCTCTTCTTGAATCTTTGACAACTTCCGTTCCAGCTACGACACAGTTTCATTCTGAATCAGAATATCCTGGACATCAGTGGCCTCCACCCGTTCAACCACATTCTCATTTCTGCTATTGCCTGAATCTTCCATTTTCTTTTTGCCTTTGTTCTTGCCTTTGGGAGGATTAAGAGAAGGAGAGCGTGGAGGGCCCCTGGATCTTTTAAGATAGGATGATGATGCCAGAGTGCACGAACTAACCTTTGGGGAGGGGAATAAATAAATAAATAAATAGGAAAACAAAAACATAAGGTAGCCAAGTCAATGAGGATTATGAAAAGTATTGCGGTATTTAAACACATAGTGCGGGAATGTAAAACGCATCCTAATTTGGGGACCTCTTTTGTGCCCGAGGTAGGCCTAGCGACAAATTGATTTGGAGAAAATAAGATGCTAAATGCCTCACTTTATTGATAAGAAAATAGACGAATACCAAAATGACACTAAATAAACAGGAAGTAAAGGTCACTAATGGCCATTGGCCTTATTACATTGATAAAGTAAAAGAAAGACATTCCTATCTAATTGGTCCCTGAAGGACCTTCCCCAAACTCGGGATTCCTGCTTCCCTCGTACAGTTTCCCCAACTCGTGAAGTCCTAGAAACAAGTATGCTCTGGCTAGATGTCCTCCTTCGGTCCCTTCAGCCTTTTGACAGTCTTCAACCCTTTTGAGAAATTTTTCCTCCAGCTCCACTATGCCTTGCTCCAAATTCCCTAACCTTTTGTTGGTGCTGATAGACATATCTTTCCATTCCTCGATCAGTTTTTTGCTAGACTCATGTATTTTTCGATGCTCATCCTCACACTCATGGATCCTCTTGCGCAACTGGTTGTATTTGACTTGTGCCTCGACCTTTTAATCTATAACCCTATGGCCCTGAACGAACCCTGGCTCGCTAAGACCACCCCAATTTTCTACCAACCAACCAGGATAGAAAGGGGTACAACTGGCATGATATCTGGCTGGCTCGATGGTGTCCTTCTCCATTAAAATCTTGCAGTGGCACATGTGTTGGGCTTGGCACTTGTGAGGACAATCGTCATTTTGGAAGTCAGCTCGAAGATGGCTCATCTTGTCGACCCTGGGTATGACTTTATTCCTACCCGCTTTCCTCATAACTCGAAGAGGGACGTAAGGGTATGTTCCTCTTAGAACAATTAGTATTAGGAACGGTGCATCTCTGGGATGGGCGATGAACTCTGATGTGTGGCTATAATTCATGGTTTAAAGCATTATGTGCCTTACATTTTTTGTGCGTTAATGATAAAAATACACGTCGTATGTGCATAATAGAGTCTATTTTATGTGTAGGTGAATTGGAGATGGAAGCCGAGCTAAATGGATGCATAAAGGTCACAAATACGCTCAAGAGTCAAAAAGGAGTGAACCTGGCTATAGCCGGGCGTTTGAGCTGTAAAGCCTGGTCATATCAGGCTTTAGCCAGGCGTTTGGGCTATAAATCCTGGTGAGACCAGGCGTTTGGGGGGCGTTTGGCCCATAACGCCAGGCCTGGCCAGGCGTTAGCCAGGCGTTTGGCCTGTAACGCCTGGTCCCTGATCCGGCCCAGTCCGAGTTTTGAAGGTTTTAAGTGTTTCTCGGTTTGACTAGAAGTATCCTACACGTTTAGGGTTTGTCCCAAAGCATATAAATAGACCCAAAAACACAACTTCGAGGGAGAATTCACGTGGAGGAACACACACCACGCTTGAAGGAGGCTTCTAACTAGTTTTTCTTCTCTTCTCTTCCTTTAATTTCGTAGTTTCTTAGTTCTAGAGTTTTGGGTGCTACATGAACGTTGTAGTTTGAAGCTTGAATTGTTCTTATTATTTTATCATATTGGTTTATTTATTCAATCTTGCGCTTAATTATTTGATTGCTTGATCACCAATTGAATACTATCTACGAATCTAGGATTGAACTCGGGAGAGGGAATTCTAGATTGCATATAAGATTGGATAGAGCAAGATCTTAACCCTTCAGGGGAGAATATTTGCGGTTAGGATAGGAATATACCTAATCTCCTTGCTTGGTTATTATACGGGAATTATTAATGTGTTCTTGTTAATCCTAATTTCATAGGAATATAGGCGTTAGGTTATCATGAATAGGCGAGTTGTACTTCGGGAGAAGGCTACGAGCAATATTAACCTCATTGATCAATAAACCAGATAAATTAATTAGATGATTTAAGTGGAAAACTCAACAGGATTTTTTGCTAACCCATAGCTCTAGAATATCGACTCTTATTGAATTCGTGTCTAGTTTCGCCAATTTGTTTCTTTAATTTCATAGTTTACTATTCTAGATTAATTTTAGTTAAATATTCATACTTTAGTGTTCTCTTGAATAGATTAATTGTTTGGGTTTAATTTAGTTGATAGTTAATCACAAGTCTCTGTGGGTACGATATCTGGACTTACAATCCTATATTACTTGTCGACCACGTATACTTGCGTGTGCGTTTGGGGACAACAAGTTTTTGGCGCTGTTGCCGGGGACTTAAAAATTAACTATTCTACTTGATTGAATTTTTACTTTTGTCTATTTAAGTTTTTATTTTTTTATTTTTTTATTTGTATCTTAATTTAATATTTTACTATCTTTCTTGACATGGCATCTTGGAATGATGATTGGTCGAATAGTGGTTATTCTTATTATGACGATCCTTGTCCATATTGTGGAGGACCAGACATGTGGAAATATTGTCCATCTCAATCTAATGTGTGGAATTTTTGTAATATGTGTGGTTGTCTAGGTGGCCATTGGGATGGTTGTCCTAATTCTTATTATCCTTCTCATAGCCTTTATTGTAATGTATCTAATAATGTTAATGAGTTTGATAGGAGCAAGGAAGTGGAGGATATGGAAAGCGTGGCTCGTATTATGGACTTGATGAGACAAGTAGCGGAGCAACAGAACATGATAGCCAAGCAACAAGTTCTTGATGCCTTAGCTATCAAAAGACTCCAGGCTAAAGTGTATGAATTAATGGTCAATTTCCAAGAAGGACCTCATCTCGATGAAGAGAGCGAGTTCCTACCAGAAGATAATTTTGAAGAAGCAGATATAAAGAGCCAATCTTGGCTAGAGGAACAAGCTCAACTAATAAAATATCATGAGTTTCTTCGTGATGGTCTTTCAAATATGACAGAGCAACGGATAGAGGGAAGAACTGAGCTCAGGCAAGAGATAGACCAATTTGGCGCAGATACCAATGACCTGCAGGCTCAATTGAATAAAAAGATTGAGGTGTCTGATGCCTGTGAGCATGTAATTTTTCACCTACTAAATACTCCTACAAAATTAGATAAGTAAATTAATCTTATGGATTTTGTTGAATTATTAGTGATTAATTGTGAATTATTTTGCATTTTTTGCATATTCATAATTCGTCTTCTTAAAATTATTTAAAATTGCATAATTCGGCGCACCATTATTATCAAGGAATTATAAACTCATTATTTGTGACTAATTGAATTGAATAACAAAACGAATAATGATTATTTGAGGTGATGTAGTTTTGATAACTAATTACTAAAAATTAATCATTTTTATTCGATAAATTATAGATTTAATTAGGAATATAAAATTGGTCGTTTTATTCTTGATTAATCTGTAAATAGATAAGGTTTAAATTAATTACTACATTTTTGGATTTAATTAGATTTCAACTTAATTAGATTAATTAGTTTAATTAATTAAGAGAGCCAATTTCGGACCTGGGCTTGAAACTACCCAGGCCCAAACTTAACTCTACACTACCCAAACATACCCAGCCCAATTACCACATAACCCGGTCGGCCCCCTATACTACCCAAATGACCCCGTTTGGTTTAATTGGTTGAATCCTGGCCATTGATCGAAATAGATCAGACGGCCAGGAACTCCACCCCCTTTAGTATATAACTGTCCTAACAACCGCACTACTCTCATTTCATCAAAGCCCAACCCCTACCAAACCCTAGCCGCCTCCCTTCCCCTTCGTCTCTCTCTCTTCTGCCTCGACCAAACCCTAACCGCCCTAGGTTTCCGCCACCGGAACTTGCCTAATGGTGGCGGACCATCTCCAAACCACCCCAACCTTTCACCCTACAACCCTCTCCTCACCCTTAACCCCATCCCACCATCAGTTTCCCTAAAATCCCACCCAAAATCACCTGATTTCAGATCTAAGAATCTGAAAAAACTAAAATGCTACAACAGTCGACTTCGAACGACTCAACGGTTCAGACCTACATGAGTCAGTTGCTCTTGATAAGAGCAATTTATTCATGTGGGTTTGACTCGTTTTCAAACCCTCCGGAGTCTGGCCAAGGTCCGACTATTTCATTTTTTGCCGGCTAAACCTTTCTTTTACGGGTACCCCCCTATCCTTTCTATGTGTTTCGTGTTTTTTTAAGCATGAATAGGCGTAGTTTAATCAGTTTTCTTTTCTTTTTTGTGTCACTGTTTATTTCTGACTTTATCACTGTTTTGATTACTTTATTTTACCTGTTCATATTTTCTTTTTTTTAGTTTAAAACCCCAAATGTATTTAGCTTAAGAACTCTTTATCACTGTTTCGCATGATTTAACTGTTTAGGCTTTGTATTTTTCTACTTATCGTGTAACCAAGATTAGTATTAGGTTTCAGTTTTCTTTTCTTTGCTGATTTTCAGGCGTCTGTGTGTTTGTGGATTTTTTGTCAAGAAATGAATATGAACGAACTAGTGAATTGAATCACTGAACTCATATGCCTTTATTGTAGTAGTTTTCTGCTTGTGTATTGATTGAGGTTGTTGTTTGATTTTGCTTCCCACGTTATTTGTTGCAAATTTATTGAATTCAGACCTTGTTTTAAAACTTGTTGGTTCATGTTGTGTTTTTTTCAAGAATATGTGAATCTGAACCTTCTTCTCCTCCTTTCTTAATGTAGAAACTGAAGTAAGATTATCATTATCTGAGTGTATGCATGCAACTCTTGGAATCTGCTTGGTTATGTGCTGAGTTTCTATTAATAAGCTTAACGTTTGATAGCTAGGTGGTAATTTCATATGTGTTTAGCATGTTAGAAAGATAAATTGCACTAGGGTAGATGAATTTGACCTTTTAATTGTCAAATTAACCCCACAATAATTCACAAAGCAGTAGTATAGATGGCTGTAATTCACCCTCAAAAGGGTACAAAGTATGTAGTTAAAAGGGCATTAGAGTTGAGAAATCTGAACCTCTTAATGGTTAGGTTCATCCTCTAAAATGCCTAAATAAGCAAGTCTCTATTGGTTTGGAATTATGTTAAGTTAGCCCTAGGGTAGATGAATCTGACTTCCTAATAGTCAAATTCACCCCATTAATAGTGCATAAATAGTAGTTTAGCTTGCTGAAAATTATCCTTCAAAGGATATAAGTGTGTAATGAGGAGGAGCCCTAAGAAAGTGAATCCGAAATCTCAAAATAGTCGGATTCACTCCTCAAAATGCCCATAGTAGTCAAAGTATTAGAATAAATATTTGCTAAAATTTGTTGCACAGTATATGGATATGACTGTAAGGGTCAAAAAGGGTGGCATTATTAGAATAAATCTGACCCCTTCCATGGTTAGATTCCTTTCAACAAATGCACAAAATTTTCGTTTTGGTATTATAAAAACTCACATCAATAGAGCTAAGTCTGACCCCCGTCATGGTCAGATTTACTCTAATAGATGCATTATACATCTATATTGAGATGATTAAAAACTACAAAAGAAGAGCTGCAAGTGCAAAGTATCCGGATGAGGAGCAGCCTATTAGGATTTTCTTTAGCTCCTTCTTTAATATTCAAAACTGTATTCTTACAGCAGTTGTATTTTTATTTCTGTAAAAAAGAAAAACTGTAATTATTCATTTCTACATTCTGGGACTTTGTAATCTAAGATGGGACTGTATATCCATTTTCAGCCCTTTTAATATATAATGTTCATGCTGATCTCTAAGGCAATCCCTGGGAATTTCTAATCTAGTCCTAATATAAGAAGTAATACAGTGCTGATATGTGTTTAATCAAAAGAAGAACTTGCATTTTCTTAAATCAGCCCGCATGAAACTTTGAATGAATATTTACTGGACTTTTTTTTTTTGAAAGCATTCGTTTCAAAAATCAGTCGTTTTCAATACAAGTAGAAATTAGTAAGATTAATTCCAGTTCATTTAATATGTCAAAAATGTCTTCTGAAAATCAACATGGGAACACTTTGAATACGTTCGGGTTTTAGAAACACGGGACTAGGTTATTATTAATAAATCTGCCTGTGTTTATGTTATTTCACAAATTACAAAGGCCCAGGAAATAAAGTGATTCTAGCTTACAAATTCAAAGCAGAAAATCAGTAGATAATGTGTTTTATATGTTTGTGTATATATATGATGTGTTTCTTAATGAACATATTTGATACCATTTAGCATATTAGAATGCAAAAACCTTTAAGATTTGATGGAGAACCGAATTTCCTAACTAGTAGACCTTATTGCAAAATTAGTCGCAATTAGGATTGGCCAAAGAGTTAAATGATAAAATTGGGCTAAAACAGGGCCATAGCCCAAAAACATGTTACCTTTAGGCTTTTGAACATCATTTTAGGTAATCCTTAGGTAGAATGAATAATTTTACTTTGGAAACTTGACAAAAATTGATCATTACCCCAAAATTACAATAAAATACACTCGGGAGTGGCAACTCAAGCCCCCGACCCTTAACTCTAAATAACTAATAAAAATACGCATAGCGATCAAGGGTGCATTTCATGTGACGTTTTTTCCATGTGCCCAAAAATAACAAGTGTACGCCATCGTAACTTGTCCAAGATAAATCCATGAACGCCCTAATCGATCTTAAAACTAAAATGCTCTTTCGAAAAAATAGAAAAACTCGAACATCACCACAAATGGGTATTATAAAACCGTCACGACCATAGTCTTGACTACGTAATCTACACGCGGATGCGACAACTCATGTCCCCGTCTTCAATTTCAAACTATAATAAAAATCACATGTTGTAATTGCGGGTGCATTTCATGTGGCATAGTTATGATGTGTCCAAAAACAAATAAGTGCATGACATCGTGACTTATTTCAAGATAAATCCATAAATATTAAAAGCGGCTAAAATTTAAAAAGGTTAAAAAGCACAATAGGTTTAAAATATGTAAATAATTAGATAATTAGGCCAAATATTAATAGTTAAGCAACCGTGCTAGAACCACGGAATTCATAAGTGCCTAACACCTTCTCCTGGGTTAACAGAATTCCTTATCCGGATTTCTAGTTCGCAGACAATTTAACACAGAGTCAAAATTTCCTCGGTTTGGGATTAGAAAAATAAAATGGTGTCCTGGAACACTGTAAAAATCCGGGTGGCGACTCTGAAATTAATAAATAACCCCAAAATCGAATAAGGTCACTTAAATTGGAAAAACTCCCCTATCCAACCTTACCGGAGGAAAAAGGAGGTGTGACAGCTCTGGCGACTCTGATGGGGAGTTCGAACCCAGAATCTCTGGTTCAGGGTTCAAGAATTCGAGCTTAGAATAGCTATTATATTTGGCTTTCATAATTACCTGATTTTTACATGTTTAAAGCTAATGTGCTAAATGCCGCTTTTTACCGCTTTGATATTATCTGAATTGAATGTAAACTGTGCCGAAATCCCTCTTCTCTCTGAGTCTTCTAAATCATCTGGGAAGTGTGAACTTCGTGTGACTTCTTTTCAATTAGAGTCAATCCAAATTTTAGAACGAGGTACGGACAAGTTGCAAACCGGTGAAGCTTCTGTATTCCCGGTACGCTGCCCCCCC
>MDKJ01279503.1:0-37265 GCA_005239525.1 Nicotiana knightiana | reverse complement strand
AATGCGCATAAAATGTAAGGTATATCACATGTTAAACTATGCAATTTAGTCTCGCATCAGTTGATATCCAGGACATTTAGTGTGTGGGAGAGTTTTCCAAGTTGCGGACCTGCTCAAGCCTACTTTTTAGTTCAAGTATTTTCTTTTCAAGCCGCAAAACCAAGTCATTTGGTGCCAGACTCCGACCATCAGAAGTTTCCGCATTCTCGGCATATGCGGTGTTGTCGCCACTCATATTATCCATCTTAGCTTTCCCTTTGCCTTTTTGTACTCTTGGAGGAGGAGAAGGTGGAGGACCCCTGGATCTGGTATGATAATCTTGATGATGCCAGTATTCGTGAACCAACCTTGGGGAATGGGAATAATCAAAAGAAAGAAGAACAAAAGGTAGCCAAGTCAATAAAGGTTCCGAAAAGGAAGTATTCGTAGTATTTAAACACATATTTCGGGAATGTAAATTCGCGTCCTATTTTGGGAGCCTCTATCTACCCGAGGTAGGCCTAACGACAAGTTGATTTGGAGAACTTCAATGCCAATAACTGTCTCATTTTATTAATGTAAAATAGACGAATCGAAAACGACACTAAGATAAGATAAGTCACTAATGGCACTTGGCCTTATTACATTTGAAAAAAGCAGGTAAATCTAATCTACTTGGTCGCAGAAGGACCTTCCCCAGGCTTGATCTTCTTGGATCTGTCGATTAGGTTCCACAGGTCGTGCATGCCCAACAGCAGGTACACCCTTGCTAGATGTCCTCCTTCGCTTCCCTCAACATTCTGGCAGTAGCGACTCTTTTCCTCTTCTTCCCCTCCAGCTCCATCAGACCCTGCTCCAAATATTCCAGACCTTCATTAGATTTGATAGCCTTTTCCCTCCATTCATTGATCAGTTCCATATCAGTCTTGTTTTGCTCCAGATGCTTGGCCTCGGACTCATGAACCCTTTTGTGCAGTTTATTGTATTTCACTTGGGCTTCAGCAACTTCGCCTATGACATTATTCCCCCATCGACTCCCAGTTCAACTACCCCTACTATGATGTCTTTTAACCATGATAGGTAAAAGCGTACATGCCCTGTGTGGTACCTGTCTGGCTCGATGGTGTCCCTTTCTACAATAACCTCTAGATGCCACATATGTTGAGCTTCACATTTGTACGGGATGGCGTCATGCTGAAAATCTTCCCTGTAATGACTCATTTTAGAAACTCGCGGTATTACTTACTTCCCGCCTGATGGGAACATAAGGGTATATGCCCCTTAACCCGATCAACACCAGGTGCAAAGCGTCCCTAGATATGATGATGAACTCTTTGGTAGGGAACCATTCGAACATCCATTAAAACTGGTCCTCAATCAAATTGTCAAGAAACTGTGCCCATTCTGTAGCATTTTCCGGTTGAGCAAACCTGTCTGGGATGTAAGTCATTCTCTTAGGGTGATGGAAGGCTATATGATCATTCCACACCCTTCGTGGAAACTCTTGACGATATTGACCCCTTTGGAAATGCTCCAATAACCAAACCTGTAGTAGCAGATTACAACCCTCAAAGTGTTTGAACCCCTTCTGGCAGCGGTCCAAAGCTCGGTAGATGTCAGCTATGATCATAGGGACAATGGTATATGTTTTCCCCTCGATCCCCTCTATTAAGGTTTTGGCTACCATAGCTAGTCTAGTGTGAACCTTGTCTCCTTTCCTTGGAAATACTATCATACCTAGGAAGCAAACAACGAACACAAAAATCCTGCGGTGAATATGACCCAAGGAAGTTATAGAGAATTTATCATGGAAGATACAATAGGATTTGCTATGAATGTATCGTTAATAAAGGTAGTCAAAGGGTATGTAGGACTCCTTCAAGCATTCCAAATCATCGTTCTTTTTCAAACCCATCATTTTCAGGAACCCCCTAGCGGCACAATTTTCCGGTACCAATAAACCCGCACTGTCCCAAGGTAATCCAGCGAATCCCTCTATCTCCTCCAGTAGAGGAGTCATTTCTATGTTGCACAAAATGGAACACTAATCTTTCGCTATCCCAGAACATAGTGGCCGCTTCGATCAACATATTATTTGGTTGGATATCCAGTAAAGAGGGTAGTTTCAGAGGACCCTTTTCACATGGTCCTTGTCACTTGGCGAAAATTCCTCCCACCAGTCCAACAACAATGGTGGTATCCTTTGGAATATGCCGAACCTGGGGACTTCGTGCCTCATTTTCTGCAAAACAAAAACGGTTAGGCCCTTTCCCCCTCCTAATTCGAATATTTATACATCAACGATTAGCATACTGACACTTATTTCTCCAAAATTAATGCACAAAATCGTGGTTGCATCCGTTGTGATTATGGAAACATTGGTGGACTTTTGGACAAGGTTTGTCTTAAAGGGTTATAATATGGACAACATATTAACCCGTCTAGGTTTGACCATGATGCATGTACAATTAATCGGAGTAAGGTTTCTATAGAGGTCTAAAGTGGTACTCTCAAGCAGACAACTTGAGGGGGAAACAAACTGAACCATCGACTGCACCGCTGATGGACTAGTTTTACCGCAAATAAGCCTTTCCGAATTTAAATGGTGATATATAGGAAGAGCGCAAACACTTATCAAGCGTTGCTATAAGATTGATTATGCACGAGTGGAATATGATGCTGAGCATGATTTATGCAACAACAAATAGCATGTTGTCACGTATTTGCACGTTAAAAAAAATGATAAATGCGGTATTTAATGATTGAAAGGCGTTTAAGAAAGAAAAACAAGGAAACAAGTCAGTTTCTGTAGTTAAGGAAATCATAAATGCTTGAAAATGGGAAATTAAATTCACATAAAAGGGAAAGGGAAAGGGTGCACACATATTAGTAGAATAAAGCATGCTTAAGACTAATTCACAAAAGTACGTTTGTCATGGTAAGAGACTAATTCCCGAGCAGAGTCACCATGTTATCGCGCCCCCCTTTTTCTCGCGAAGTCGGGGTTTCGACATTTGGGGACAACTCCTTTCCTTTTGAGACAGGGTATGGGATTTGAAGAGTCACCACCTAACAAATTAAGGTAGGTTAGGGAACCTAAAAATAACTCACAAACCGATTTACATCACCAGAGATTGGGTAAGGGCTCGAAATTACCCGAGGGGAAGGTGTTATGAACCCCTCGAGGTCCACAAAGGCGGGTCCCGGCCAAACTCAATTTAAGCGAGTTAGTCTTTAAAGGAAAATAGAAAATTTTAAGAACAAATAGAGATTACTTTAAAACAGAAATTAAAGGGTTCCTAGGTTTATTAGCCTATAGTCACTTCTATGCAATACTCGGTAACCTTCCTTAAATAGAGGTGTTACGCGTAGCATTAGCGCACAGGTCATCATCTCATTTACTACCCAGTTACCCTCCCCTTTTCAATTATTATCTAAGCATTCTAATAGCATGTGGTACGTATCCTATGCGTGCACTACCCGTCCCTTACCTATGGACCTGGAGGTGTTTAGGACCTCTACTTAGGGTGGTTGTAGACTCACCTATGTTGCTTAAAAAGGGAAAGTTTAAGCGACAAACAAAAAATAAAGTAAGACTGTCACATAAGGAGAAATTAAGGGGCCTCATGTTTACCTCCACAAATAAATAAACAGTTGCACGCTTATTCAAACAATCAGTTTTAAAGGATTTAGGGGGGTCCTATAGGCAGGATATCTAAATGAGCACAAACAGAATTTTATAGCAGTTTTATTTAAGCGAGGCTGTGAGTATCCATCAGTTTGCCTACTGACATTTTTTTATCACTTACTGAATCTGGGCACGTTTCAAGCAGAAAAGAAAAATCACAATTTTAGAACTCAGGATTTTTAATTATCCTACAGGCTTGCCTAAGTGATAACCGAGAAGGATCCTATAGACATGATATCTAAGAGTTAATCAAACCATAAATACAAACCAGAGACTAATTTTAACGGGCAGATTTCGTCTTTTTAGATCCTATAGGCATGCTTTCTATGTGATGAAACTGATTACAAACATTATTTCCTATAGACATGATATCTAAACACAGGAACTGATCTTTACACTTATTACCTATGGGCATGATGTCTAAGTGTCAAGACTGATTTTACACTATTTCCTATGGGCATGATGTCTATGTGTGAACACTGATTTTACACTATTTCCTATAGGCATGATGTCTAAGTGAGCGGAGATGTTAACAGAATGTTAGACAAGTTTGACAATTCCAAGAGAAGATCATACATGCATGGTTTCTAATGCACATTGAGACGTGAGAATATGCATAAACATGAATTGTGATGAAGAATTGATAAACATCCTATAACAGGATTTTTAGGATGCAGGCGTGAAAATTCATGATCACAAGTAATAATATAAGTACTATAAGCATGTTGTCTAATGCATATAAATAATCACAACAATCGTATAGGCATGATTTCTACGCGAACCCAATCAAAAATATAAATAAAAATCCCTCCCAGCTTTACTAATAACCCCATATTTGTTTTACAAAGGATTATTATTACATGCCAATACAAATGAATTACATAATGAAAATCACTATACTATAGGGAGACTTGGCAGGACCAAAGTCAACCTGGAAGCCAGGCCTTCAATCAAGTCTGGAGTACACCAGCAGTCCATAATATATCAAATGGGCTTCTGGTGTGTCAAAGTTCCCAAGGGCCTCAGGGACCCCGGACAATGCTCACACCAGAACCTTTTCAAAGAAATAGTTTTTGTAAACAAGTTTGGAAGGCCAGCCTCAACGTGTTAGAGTTCGGAGGAGTCTCATGGACTCCTAGGCAGTGCTCACACTGAGGTGGCAGGACCCTAGATATCTAAGAGTGGGAATTGAAAATAGTATATAAGAGTAGGAGATAATTGTAGGAAAACAATTTTATTTAGAAGTGCATAGAAACAAGTTACAATATCACAAACAGAACATAATCAGATTGGGTGTCAACAGTCATAACAAGAGTAAGAACACTGAATTACAAGCAGAACATGGTCACAATTAAGTCAAACGAGGTTTCATATTGCTAGAATTGACTTAGTTCATTAACTATTACCAGGTGGAATCATGCATCAAGCAAGGACATGATGAAATTTAGAGTAAACAACCAGATGAGCACTGTCATGACCCAAAATCCTATGAAAGGTCGTGATGGCACCGGACACCTCTGTCAGGCAAGATAACATTAAAAGTTAATTAAATTTCTATTTTAGTATTTTGAAATTATTACTTTTCATTACATAATATAATAATCAATAAACTTTACTGAGTAAATAACGATGTCATAACAAATTCAATTAACAAATAAATCCCAAAGTCATCCCAGAACCCGGTGTCACAAGTGCATGAGCAATCTCTAGGAAGAAAATGAGATGCAATAATTATCACGCCCCAAAATCGAGAGACGCGACCGACACTCGACCGGGTGACCCCCAGCCAAGAGAACCTAATTTGCCTTTCCCACCCAATGCGTTTCCCCGTGTTTATAACATACATCATTTATGTGAAACGTCGAGATAAGCTTAAAAGTGCGTGAATACCACATTAAGTCCAATTCATACATATTAGATACGCCACTTCCTGATAAGGACCACGATTATAAATACATTCGACCACTGCCCAAAATATACATATACACCCACATAGTGTCTACGGAGCCTCTAAGAGTATTAGAAGCTTATACAATACTTGTCGGCAACAAGGCCCCGGCTATACCTTACAACACATAATACACTCAAAAGGGAGAAGACCTGAACTACACATGGCCCCGAGAGGAGGCAGAGCTCACCAGTACAGCTGAAAAGGATGAGGACAAGGCACCGCTAATGGCGAGCTGAGAAACTTGCTATGGACCCACCTACATCCATATAAAAGATGTAGCACCCCCGACAAAAGGTACGTTAGTACTGTGGAATAGTACTAGTATGTATAAACAAACTTTATCCCAAGTACAATCAAGCAATACACAATTAAGGAACAACAATAAAACAAATTAATCAATGCACGTGGGAGGAAACAACCAAAATCAAACAAGATGCACAATCTCTCCTTTTTCCCTTTCAACATCATCATATTCAAGAGCTCATAGATTTTCATTTCAGTAGTGATAACAATCACATTTCATCCTTATTACCGCGGCCACCCTTATTACCTCAGCCACCCTTATCACCATAACCCACTATCCTTATTACTTCATGTTGCGGCGCGCAACCCGACCCTGCCTGACAATTTTAATTCACAGCACAATCACAAACAATTTCATCACAAGAATCACCAATTCAAGGAATACAAATTCATATCAATGACTCATTTATTTGGGCCCAAGGCACCATAACACCTATCAAGTAGAAATTTCATGAACATGGTGTTGCCATATTAGCTCAATTCGGTTATGTTCTTTCACAATACTCTTTTTCATTACTTTCCACGTATGGCTTTCAACTATTTTACACATTCCCACATTTGAGGACATTATCAATCTTCCATTCATTGCCCATCAAACACCTTTTACAACTTCATACAGCACAGTATCATGACAATCAACCAGGAAAATCAGAGAATAAAATCTCACGTCTTAACACGTTTGAACAATCAATTCACATATTTCCAAACAAGGTATACATACCACATATTCGAACCCAACAAGGGGATTCTATGAAGGTTATAATTAGCCATACATACCTGGGGTTGAAATTCCTTTTTAACTTTTACTCACAAATCACCGGACCGACTAACCGTCAATCTAGTTCACAATTAAACATATTAAACTCAGAATTAGAAACCATACATACAATTTAAACCCTTTTTAAGCATTTTTCAATTGCTATGTGATTCCCCCCTTAGATTGCCAACCCCTTATCTGTGAACCTTACCCCAACCCGCTTCCTCTTACTAGATTATGGGCATTAATGAACATGCATGCAAGGTGTAAACTTATATTTTGAAGAATCAATTTGTGAGAGTCCCCCTTTTGTTTAAAATCAGAAAACTAATGAAAACGGTTTGGGGATTCTTACCTGTTAGAATGAAGAAGAAGATGATTACTCAAAATTTCCAGGCCCGAGTGACTTTGAAAATTCAATTGGTAAAGATGAGGCTTTCTCCCTTAAGAACCCTATCTCCCCTCTCTCTAGTTTTGTTCAGAAAATGGTTAAAAATGAAGGGGAGGGGTGTTTTAATGAACTGGGGTCGGGTTTCAAAAATTAGAAAATAGGGCCCGACACAAAAATGCGGTCAGGAATGCGATCCTGACATGCGGTTCGCAGATCTGACCGCACAATGGCCCTCAGGATGGGCCAAAAATCCAAAACACACTGCCCAGGTATGCGACCAATTGTGCGGTCCGCATACACGTTATGCGATCGCACACTGGACCGCATAGTTGACTTCAAATGGGGCAGTATTCTGCCTAGGTATGCGACCATTATACGGTCCGCATACACGATGTGCGATCGCATAGTGCGTCACATAACACCTACTTTCTGGAAAATTATATTCTTTAAGTCTCGGGGTACTTCTTACTCAGTTCAGGTCTGTTTCAAAGATTCCCACAATAAAACAACTCGGGGACTTTGCTCGGCAGTATTTTTAAACAAGAAAATTTTACGGGTCCTTACATCCTCCCCCCCTTAAAATCATTCGTCCTCGAATGAGGATTTTGGAAATCATTTTGTTTTGAAGGCGTGATATGCAACTTCCAGATTTTTACAACTCCGGGAAAATTTCGCCAGAGTTCCCTTTGTAATTGGACCTATCTACCTGACAGAGAGCCCCCAAGACATATTTCCAAGCACCATTACACAGTTTTAATCACCCAATAACTCACACACAACGTTGTTACCCCAACAATTTGCAGACATTCAATCATTTTGTTAACTACACATAGTTTTTTCCTCTTATACCACAAGTTTGTTCATGGTTCACATTGCACATACTTGGTCGTTTTAATGAGTCCCATGTAACCCAATCACTTCAATATACTATATTCATTTCAATTAATTACTACCAACCTACTCTAACATTAATCACTTACCTAGAACATATGTTTCACAAGACATTCATTTACCTCAAGGGTTTTACATTACCCCAAATAGAACAACGAGTCCGATTTTAGCACATATTGGGAAATTACAGCAATAAGGTAACTAGGGGAAGTTGGGGTGCTTTTGCACAGAACCGAGGGTAGAGTTATTCGAGAGGGTTCTGACATCACTACTAGACTTGTTCAAATAAGTGGGGATATCTTTCTTTCATCTCATTTTCTTCCTCCCACGTGGCTTCTTCAATGCGCTGACTTCGCCACAATACTTTAACTGAAGCAACTTCTATGTTCCTCAATCTACGGACTTGTCTATCAAGAAGAGCAACCAAAACCTCCTCATATGATAATTCTTCATTAATCTCGATGGTCTCAACTGGTACAATGACTGATGGATCTCCAACCACCTTCTTCAACATGGACACGTGGAGCACCAGGTGCACTAATGACAATTCATGGGGTAATTCCAACCGATAAGCCACTTGCCCTATTCTCTGAGCAATCCGATATGGCCCGACATACCTTGGGCTCAAATTCTCTTTCTTCCCAAACCGCATCACTCCCTTCATAGGAGATACCTTCAAGAATACCCAATCATCAACTTGGAACTCTAATTCTCTTCGACGAACATCCCCATAGGACGTTTGACGTCTCTGAGCGGTTTTCATCCTCTCCCTAATGACTCTGACTTTTTCCAATTCCTGGTGCACAAGATCTGGCCCTAACAACTCTGCTTCACCAACCTCGAACCACCCAATCGGAGATCTACACCTCCTTCCGTACAATGCCTCAAATGGTGCCATCTGAATACTAGCGTGAAAGCTATTATTGTAAGCAAATTCGATAAGCGGTAAATGATCATCCCAACTACCCTTAAAGTTCAATACACAAGCCCGTAACATATCTTCAAGCATCTAAATAGTCCACACTACCTGACCATCAGTCTACGGGTGGAAAGCTGTGCTGAGATTTACCTGATTACCCAAGCCTTGCTGAAATTTCCTCAAAAAATTAGTTGTGAAATGGGTTCCTCGGTCTAATATAATAGAAACTGGAGTACCATAAAGCCTGACTATCTCCTTGGTATACACCTGAGGGTACTGTTTTGTAGTATCGGTGGGCTTGACCGGCAAAAAGTGAGCTGATTTCGTGAGTCGATCCACTATCACCCAAATCGAGTCGAACTTACGCTGAGTGCGAGGTAACCCTACCACTAAATCCATGTTGATCATTTCCCATTTCCACATTGGAATTTCCATAAGTTGAGTTAACCCACCAGGCCTCTAATGCTCGACCTTCACCCGCTGACAATTCAGACATTTAGACACAAAGTCCACCACACTTCTTTTCATACCGCTCCACCAATAAATTTCCCGGAGATCTTGATAAATTTTCGTTGAACCTGGGTGCACGAAATACCTAGAATTATGAGCTTCGGCCATCACCCTCTCCCGAAGATTATCCACATCGAGAACACAAACCTTCCCTGGCACCGCAAAACACCATCATCACTCCCAAGAAAAAATGCCGAGATCTTGCTATTCAAAACTGCCTCCTTCAACTACGCCAATGCTGGATCAATAAAATGCTTCTCCTTGACTTCCGCTACAAGCGATGATTCCGCCCCATTATGCACCATGACTTTCCCCTCGTCTTAGGTCGAGAGACAGACCCCCAGAATAGCCAACTGACAAACCTCCCAAGCCAACGACCTCTGATCTTCCTCCAAATGAACCAGACTACCCATAGACTTCCGACTGAGAGCGTCGGCCACTACATTTACTTTCCCTGGATGGTACAGAATGTTCATATCATAATCCTTAAGCAATTCTAACCATCGTCGTTGCCTTAAATTTAACTCCTTCTTCCTGAACAAATATTGGAGACTCTTGTGGTCTGAGAACACATCCACATGGACCCTATACAAATAATGCCGCCAGATTTTTAATGCAAACACAACTGCCGCGAGTTCTATATCATGCGTCGGATAATTCTTCTCGTGATTCTTGAGTTTCCTGGAAGCATAGGCTATAACCTTCCCGTGTTGCATCAACACACATCCTAAACCACAAATCCCTCCATGCCTTCTAGCAAAGTTAACACCGGTGCTGAAGTCAATCTTGACTTCAATTCCTGAAAGCTCTTCTCACAAGCATCGAACCATTGGAACTTAGTTGCCTTCTGTGTCAATTTAGTCAATGGGGAGGCGAGGGTAGAGAACCCCTCCACAAACCTTCAATAATAACCGGCTAGACCCAAGAAACTGCGAATCTATGTCGGGGTTGTGGGTCTAGGACAATATTTCACTGCTGTGATATTCTAGGGATCAACCTTAATCCCTTCTCCGGAGACAACATGACCCAAAAATGTGACTGACTTCAACCAAAATTCACATTTTGGAAACTTAGCATACAATTGGTGCTGATGAAGAGTCTGCAGAACTGCCATGAGGTGATTAGTATGGTCCTCCCGACCGCGCTAGTAGACAAGGATGTCTTCAATAAAAACAATCACGAAGGAGTCCAAAAATGGTTTGAAAACCCGATTCCTAAGATCCATGAAAGCCGCTGGAGAATTGGTCAGTCCAAAGGACATTACCAAGAATTCAAAATGCCCATAATGATTTCTGAAGGCGGTCTTAGGAATATCCCACTCTTTGATCTTCAGCTGGTGATATCCCGACCGCAAATCAATTTTGGAGAAGAAGAACGTACCCTACAATTCGTCGAACAAATCATCTATCGGAGGCAGTGGATACTTGTTTTTGATGGTGACTTTGTTGAGCTGCCGATAATCAATACACATCCGAAGCGACCAATCCTTCTTTCTGACAAAAAGAACAGGAGCGCCCCACGGCGACACACTTGGCCGGATGAACCCTTTCTCTAGTAAGTCTTTCAACTGCTCCTTTAACTCCCTCAACTCTGCTGGGGCCATTCTGTATGGTGGAATAGATATTGGCTGCGTATCTGGCAATACATCAATCCCGAAATCAATCTCCCTATCTGGCGGAATCCCTAGAAGCTCTTCTAGAAACACTTCAAGAAACTCATTCACGACTGGGACGGACTGGGGGGCAGATACTTCTGAAGTGGTGTCTGCAACCCGGACCAAGTGATAAATACACCCCTTTCTAATCATCTTCGAGGCCTTAAGGTAGGAAATAAACCTACCCTTCGGCACCACACCATTCCCTTTCCACTCAATAACTGACTCGTTAGGAAACTCTAGTCTTATAATTCTGGTTCGGCAGTCTAGTCTAGCAAAGCATGAGTAAAGCCAATCCATCCCATGATAATATCAAAATCTGCCATCCCAAGTTCGATAAGATCGGCTGTGGTATCTCGACCACACACCGTTACAACACAATCCCTATAGACTCGCGCGGCTGTAATGGAATCACCAACCAGAGTCGACACTGAGAATGACTCATGAAGCTGTTCGGGTTCTATCCCAAAACTTGAAGCAATAAATGGGGTAACATAGGACAAGGAGGACGCCGGGTCAATAATAGCATAACAATCAAGGGCTTGGACAGTCAGAATACCTGTAACAACATCTGGGAAACATTCGCACTCTCGCGATCACTCAAAGCATAGAACCGGCTGGGTCCACCTCTACCACGAGCCCGACCTCTAACTGTACCACGTCCTGCTGGAGCTGGAGGACGTACTGAAGATGTGGTGACCAAAGAACCGGACAGCTGAGCAACACCACTACCTATGCCCTGACTTGGCGCATGGCAATCCCGTTGAATATGACCTCTCACCCCACACCTGTAGCATTTAGGGATATCCAGGTAACAAGATTCGGTATGGAACCTCCCGCACTTAGGGCACAGAGCCCTCCTTTGCTGCTGAAACCTCTCTCCTGGACGACTGGACTGATGAGGCCTCCTGCTACCTGATCTTGGCCCCCAGTGACTGCTCTGCTGATAATGAGGCACTGATGGCGGTACACTGGATGAGGACTGAGTATAAGACTGGGATGGCCTTCTCCCCTGAACCGGTCTCCCTCCTCCAACTGAGCTCTCTGAGTGGCCCGCTGGCCGAGCCCTGCTAATACTCTCCCTCTCCGACTTAATTTTTAGTTTTCTAGCCTCCGTGGCCTGGGCAAATCCCACTATCTTACCATAATTCATGTCCGAGTGCAAGGCAACTGTAGCAGCTTCATTCACAACCAAGGGACTGAGGCCCTGAATAAACCATCAAATTCTGGCATCCATAGTCGATACCATCTGAGGAGCGTACTTGAACAACCTCACCAACTCCATGTGGTACTCCCACACACTCATATTACCCTGCTTGAGAACCTCAAACTCCGTAGCACGGGCTGTCATAGTCTTGGCAGGCAAAAAGTGATCCATAAAAGCATCAACAAACTCATCCCATCCCACCGGAGGACTTCCCTCCCAATGGGAATCCTCCTACATATCGAACCAGGAATACACTACTCCCCTCAGCCTGTAAGATGCTAACTCAACCCCCTCTGTCTCTGTGGCCTTCATAACTCGAAGCGTCTTGTACATTTCATCTAAAAGTCCTGCAGATCGGCCTGTGGATCAATACCTGAGAACTCTGGAGGGGCCAACCGCAAAAACTGGTTGACTCTGGAACCGACAGAATCTCCCCGTTTGCTAGAGGATGCATGGGCAACATGAGATCTTTGGGCATGAGCGGCCACTAACTGGGTCAACATATGAATGGCTACCCTGAGGTCCCCATCGGAAGTACCTAGATCTGGAGCTGGAACAAAGGAAGAATAAGGAATATCGGTGGGAGCGGTTGTAGCACCCTCCGCTGCAGCAGGAATAGGAGCACTCTGATCTGGAACAGGTAGGCTAGACAGATTCAAGTTCAGGGATTCGCTCCCACCCGCACCATCGGGTACAAAATTTACGACCACACTTGGGGCGGCATTGGCCTCTAGGCCGAGTCGAGCTCTCTTCCTTGGTGCCATTACAAAAAAAATTGGAATAGAGCACGAGTTCGGCAAGAATATTCTCACTTTCCACTTCACCGCACGATATAGAATAACAATAAAAAGGGTGTTTCCTAAATATCCATGTAGCCCCCAAATTATAGATGTGGTCGACAACACACCGATAAGAAGGGGTCTACTAGACACGGCTCCGAGACATCCTAGGACACTTTTAAAACCTTAGGCTCTGATACCAAGTTTGTCACGCCCCAAAATTGAGGGACGCGATCGACACTTGACCGGGTGACCCCCAGTCAAGCGAACCTGATTTGAGAGTGACTGCAGGTTTCTTTGGGTCATCACCTTCTACAATCAACCCGATGGATCCCTCGGGATCCCAATCATCTTCTATTTAATTCATATGGATACCTCCACCCTTATGGTCTGGCAAAGGATTATTGAATCTAGATTATGATCGTTTTGAGAGTGACTGCAGGTTTCTTTGGGTCATCGCCTTCTACAATCAACCCGATTGATCCCTCGGGATCCCAATGATCTTCTATTTCAATCATATGGATACCTCCACCCTTATGGTCTGGCAAAGGATTGTTTCGGACGTTTGGAGCAGGGTCTTTTTCCCCAATAATCTTGTTGTCAGTGAGAGCCTGTATTTTGTCCTTCAGAGAGTGGAATTCTTCGATGGTGTGTCCTTTCATGCCAGAATGGTATGCACAGGATTTGTTTGAGTTAACCCACTGAGAAGGGTTCTCAGGGGTGGCAGCAGGGATAGGTGTGACATAACCAAGAACTTTGAGCTTCTCATACAGTTGGTCAATGGGCTCGGCTATGGCGGGGTATTACTTTGGAGGGCGGCGATCAAAACTGGGATGAGGTCTAGGGATGTTTTGGCGTGCAGGGGGTGATTAGTAATGGGATGGCTGGGAATTATAAGTGTGGTAGACATGAGTGGGTTGTGAGTATCTGGGCGAAGCAGGTTGATATGTGGGTGGTGGAGATTGGTAGGTGGGTGGTGGAGCTTGGTAGGAAGGTGGTGGAGCTTGTTAGTTCGGTGAGGGTGCTTGGTAGTTTGGTGAGGGCTAGTAGGAAGGTGGTGGAGGTGTTGGATAAGCTTGGTATTTGAGTGGGGACTTGTCTCTTTGTGAAATCATTACAGATCCCACGTCTCTCTTCTTAGACACACCACCGGACTGCAAAGCCTTGTTAGTGGCTTACAAGGCTTCAAAATTTGTAACCATACCGCTTTTAATACCTTATTCGATCCGCTCACCCAATTTGATGATGTCGGAGAACTTGTGGCCTTCAATCATCATTAACCGTTCATAATACTGCGGAACCTGAGCCCGGACAAAGAACATGTTCATCTGCTCTTCCTCTAGAGCAGGTCATACTTTACCGGCTTCGGACCTCCAGTGAGTAGCATACTCGGAAAGGTTTCTTCTTTAAATTTTGAATGTAGAACACATCTGGTGCATTCTCTGTGTTGAATCTAAACCTGTCCATAAAGTTAGACGCCATGCTTACCCAGTTTGACCATTTCTTGGGGTCTTGGCTGATGTACCAAGACAGTGCGTCTCCCTTCAAACTCCTCATGAATAGCTTCATGTGGATTCTTTCATCCTTCCCAACGCCAACCAACTTGTCGCAATAGGTCCTCAGATGGACTCTCGGATCACCAGTACCGTCAAACATTTCGAACTTTGGAGGTTTGTACCCCTCAGGCAGTTCGACATCAGGTTGTATACAAAGGTATTCATAATTCAACCCTTCAATTCCCTTAGTTCCTTCAACACCCTGGACTCGGATTGTCAGTTTCTTAAGCTCCTCAGTCGTTCTTGATAAGTAAGTCCTTTCTGTCAGACTCAGATGCCTGTGAGATAGTTGGAGTGTAGTAGGTCACAGTTTCCACATAGATGGGATTGTTATAGGTGTAGAAATGGTCCTTTGTGGAGGGTTTTGAGGTTCTGGGGTGAGTAGTGGAGTGTTATTTGAGGTATGGCAAGCATAGCACTGCGTCGAGAGAGTTTGGTTCTTTGGGGGAGTGGCGTGATGGTGAGGTGCGGGATGACCTTGGACCTTTCATCTATAAACCTGTGACCTTGGACGTACCCCGGCTTGCTCTGGCCATCTAAATCATCTTCTAACCAACCAAGATAGAAAGGGGTACAACTGGCATGATACCTGTCTGGATTGATGGTGTCTTTCTCAAGTATAATCTTGTAGTGCCACGGGTGCTGAGCTTGGAACTTGTGAGGACTGTCATTATTTTGAAAGTCAGCTCGAAGATGGCTCATCTTCTTGACCCTAGGGATGACTTGCTTCCTACCTGCTTGCCTCATAACTCGAAGAGGGACGTAATAGTATGTCCCCCTCAGACCAGTCAGTATCAGAAATGATGCGTCTCAGGATCGAATGATGAACTCATCCGTCAGAAACCATTAAAACATCCATTGAACCTGCTCTTCAGTCAAGTTATCAAAAAGCTCAACCCATCCCTCGGCCTTTTCAGGCTGAGCGAACATGTCGGGGATATAATTCATTCGCTTTAGGTGATGGAAAGCGATGTGGTCATCCCGCATTTCGTGGTGAATGTCTTGTCGGTATTCACCTCTTTGGAGATGTTCCATGAGCTAGAGTTGAAGTAATAAATTGCAACCTTCGAAATGCTTTGCTCTTTGTTGACACCTTTCTAAGGCCGATATATGTCTGCAACGATCATGGGCACAATTCTGAAGTTTTGCCCATCTACCCCTTCCATTATGGTCTTAGTTACCATGGCTAGCTTGGTGTGGATCCTTTCCTTCTTCATCGGGAACACGATCAAACCCAAAAAGTAAACCATAAACACAAACACTCGGCGATGGACGTGTCCTAGAGAGGGGATAGCAAACTCGTAATGGTAGGTACGATATGATTTGCTATAGCCATACCTTTCATGCAAGTAGTAAAAAGGAATGTACAAATCCTCCAAACATACCAATTCTGCATCCTTTTTCAGGCCCATCATTTTGAGGAAACTTTTGCCTGTGCGGTTCTCGGGCATCAACAAACCTGGAGTTTCCCATACTAGGTTAGCCAACCCTCCTATCTCTTCTATCAAAGGCGTCATTTCGATGTTCCCAAAGAGGAACACAGACCTTTCACGATCCCAGAACAGGGTAGCAACCTCTATTATCATTTTGTTAGGATGGGTTTCCAGGAGAGATGGTGGGTTGCCCAAGTGTTTCCTGATGATAGCTTTGTTGCTAGAGTGCAGATCCTCCCACCAACTCAACAGTCTTGGGTGGATATTGGAGACTATGCCGAATCTGGGGACTTCGTGCCTCATTTTTCTGCAAAGCAAATAAGGTTAGGCCCTAACCCCCACCGGACTCGACTATTTATCATCAATAATTAGCAGGAAACATTTAGTTCTCCAAATAAATGCATAGAACGTGAGTGTGTCTGTTTGGGTTTAGGGAAACCCAGTGGACTTTGGATAAGGATATCTTAAAAGCTATCGTGCGGACGACACTTTAGCTCGACTAGGTCTGACCATGATGCATGCAACAGTGCAATAGAGTAAGGTTTCTATGGGGTTTTAGACCGGTACCCTTGAGTGGACAACTCAAGGGGGAAAGGCACGGAGCCATCGGCTGCACCACTGACCAACTAGTTTTACCGCAAATAAGCCTTTCCAAATTTAGTGGGTAATAATATAGGAAGAGTGCAACCACTCGTCAAGCGTTGCTATAGTATTTTGTTTGGCACGAGTGGAGTATGAATGTTGACCATGATTATGCAATAATAAGTATTAAAACAAGTTGTCACGTATTTGCACGTTAAAGAAAGCGGTAAAAAAAACAGTAATTATTTAAAGCAGTTACAAAAGAAAACAAAGAGACATGTTAGTTTCGTCTTTGAGGAAAAGTAAATACCTGAAGTAAACCAATTAATTACATGTAAAGGGAAGAGGAAAGGGTGCAGGTATTTAAACAAAAATAAAGGCACAAATTCACGAAACAATTTGAAATGGTAAAAGCTTGGATATCCCCAGCAGAGTCGCCATGCTGTCGCGCCCCTCTTTTTCCCCGAGCGCTCCTTTCGGGGCCCGGTTGAAAGGGGTTTATGACATGGGTTGAGACAACTCGTTCCTTTTGGGAAAGGGATTTGCATATTTTGAAGAGTTGCCACCTAACGATTTTAACGGTGCGTTAGGGCACCTACGGGGTTCAATCACAACTACATTACTAATCTGAGATTGGGTAAGGGCTTGAAATTATCCTAAGGGGAAGGTGTTTGGCACCCCTCAGGATCCACGAGTGTGGTTCCCTGCCAAATGGTTTCTGTGAATTTGTACGTCTTAGCAAACAAACAAATAAAGGCTCAAATAAGAGGGGATTTAAGTCTTAAGCATGCAGATGTTTGAAAATAGTAAAGAAGATTAACTTTTGAAAGGATTACAATCTAAGCATATAAAAGGTATCCTAGGTTTATAATAATATGGATCACATCAATGCAATACCCGGTAATCACTCCTCGAAGAGGGACTACACGTGGTATTAGCACACCGGTCATCATATCCATATTCTACCCTTTCCCACCCCGTGAAAGCAACTAAATTAAGTGTTGGTCTCGACCTCTATTGCATGTTGTTACTCGTCCCTTCCTATCAGTCTCGGAGGAAATTAGGACTCCTATCCTAAAGGAGGTGCTAGGCAGACCCTTAGGTTTTAAAGGTGAAAATGCTTAGGCGACATATAATGAACAAGTAGAACTGCAGATAAAGGGGGTAGCACATAAACAGGAAAGGGCTCAAAGGCCTCCACAAACAGTGCACATAAACAACATGTCTCATACACAATTAAGGTCCATATTCAGGTTCAGATCCTAAGCATGATATCTAAGTGATAAAACAAAGACATATTTATTGCATAACTTAGAGAGGAAGTCTTAATCATGCTTGCCTAATGGTTTTAAGCATGCTGACAGTTGAACACTAGAAACAAATGACAGTTCTGGTTTATTTTTTAAGTTGATTACCTAAGGCTTGCCTAGGTGTAAGATAACATGCAACAATTATTCAGATTTGTTAACGACTTTATGTTGTTTATAGATAATAACATGCAATTCTAGGTGTTGAAGATGTGCAAGGACTAATTACCAGTTGATTAGAACATGGGACTGTTTTAGATATCTATATTTAGACTAAGTGCAGTTAAATGAGTATGATCCTATAGCATGATGTCTAATGCAGCATGATGCATAATAACCTAAACATAATTTCTAAATGCACATAAAATCACAACATCATGCACCGTTTCCGGAATAGCAAGAGTACAGCTCTTATTAATGTTACTTACCTAGAAACAAGATTTCTAAGTGCGCAGGCGTGGTGAGACATGATTGCAGTTTATTTATCCTAGGACAGGACTTCTAATGAAGTTTCAGAACATGTTTACATGGACAGAATCACGTAATAGCAGTTTATTTTATTGTTATTATTTATCCTATAAGCAGGATTTCTAAGCGTAGATGAGATGTTGAATACAATACACATAAATCCTAAGTAGCATGATATCAAATGCGTGGACACATGAACCTACACAAGATCTCTATTGCACAGATAGGGAATAAAAACCAAAGCATGGTTTCTACCCTTGTAATAGCTAGGCATGCATAGTTACCCCCTGCCGTTTCACCATCCAGCCCCAGAATTATTTACAAATTATTATAGGCCAAGGGTTATGAATTACAAAACAAGAAGTGAAAAATAAGAAGTTATTCTATAGGGAGCCTTCAATTAGGCCCAAATCCTCTAAACCTAATTTCCATATGGTATTCATAGCCTTTTCACAGTCCGGGTGTGTCAAAGTTCCCTAAGGACCTCAAGGGCTCCCGGGAAATGCTCTCACCCAGACTTAGTAACCAGGAGTTAAACATGTGTAGTGTGGAAATACCAGCCTCAGCGTGTCAGAGTTCAGAGGGAACTCAAGGTCCCAAAGCAGTGCTCACACTGTGGGGGCAGAACTTAAAGGTCTAGGAATAAAATGAAGTGCAGGAGATAGATTTGAAAAGGTTTTGACACAAAACAACACTGGATTGATTTACTAAATAAAGAAGTTTTTCTGAAAAGGTTTTGATCAGTAATGAAACAACTTGAATGTAATGTAAACATCTTTGGGAAGCAGCAAACAACTCGCACAAGTTCAGCACATTCAAGCATAGATTTCACTCAGGGACAATGGGGATTGGGGACACATAGAAATAGATTAGCATTAGAGAAGTATTAAAGTGTCACAGACTAGTATTGAGTCTGACTAGTCAACAACACAGTTAGTCACCAAGAATTCATGCCAAGATCTAAACATAATCAGATTCGAGGGAGTACTGGGAGAGGGTAGGAGATAATTGTCACACCTCCTTTTTCCCGAAAGGGTGCGTTTTTCCACTTTAAGTGACATTATTCGATTTTTTGGGATTTATTTTATTCATTTTTTCAGAGTTTCCACCCGGATTTTTTACGGTGTTCCGGGACACCATTTATTTATTAAAAATCCCAAAACCGAGGAATTTTGACTCTGTTTAAATTGTCTACGAACCAAAAATCTGGGTAAGGAATTCTGTTAACCCGAGAGAAGGTGTTAGGCACTCCCGAATTCCGTGGTTCTAGCACGGTCGCTTAGTGATTCATACTTGGCTTAAATTTTTTAATTACTCATTTTAATACTTATGTGCATTTTACATTTTACCGCTTATAATTATTCAACTATTCGTAATTATGTAATTATCTTGAAACGAATTACACGTACATGTACTCATTTCGTTCGGCGTGTCAAGAATCATGTCACGGGTACGTGTACACAATTAATCACACTTTATTAATTATCGAGATTATTTGGCCAAAGTCGCGCGAACGCGTACCTCGAATTATTTTGGAAATCATGATTATGTCACGCGAACGTATACATAACCATAATAGTTGATTGATTGATACGCGCCTAAAGTATACTAGCGAATTTTTAATTATTTTTCCTAAACTAATCTTGAGATTACAGTAAAGTCATGAGGTATGGAATTAATCTTTGAAACAGACTACATATGTGTAAATCCGTTTTATTTGGCGCGTTAAAAATCACGTCACGCGTACGTGTACAAAATTAATAATACGTTATTAATAACACTCACCTCTTTACACTAAGTTGGCATATTATTTTATGGATGAAAATACTGCTTTCAATCAAATTTCTACTGTTTAACTATGCTACATGGATTTCGACACTCAAATCAACTAAACTTTACTATGAAATTTCTCCATATCTTAGAGGCATCACACGTAGACACAACCATTCAATAAGTCATTGCAAATTTAACAATTTTATGCATTTACAATATCAGACTCGTCATTATAAATGCACTCTGTTTGAAAATAGATGCTCAATTATATCTTCTTGTGTAGTAGGAGCATTTTTTAGCCTTTTTCTTAAGTCATAATAATCAGTTATTGGAAAGTATAGTTTATCAACCTAGGAATTGACTTGAAAAAATTACTTACATGCTTTTCATTTATCAATTAAGGCTTTAAGAGAAAAGTCTCGCCAATAGTGGCGATAAGTATTTCTTTTCATAGTCAAAGAGCAAGGGCTGGGCAATAATCAGAATAACTAATTCATTTTTTGTTTTAGTATCTGAGGCTATTAACTACGTCGTAGTACTTCTCATCAAGAACCGAACAAGTTCATTATTGTAGACAAGCGCACTTATGTATCATAGTTTTCCTTAAAAAAATGCAAGCCATGACTTTGCAAAGGCTTATTCTTCAAAAGAAGTGGAAAGGGAAAAGGGTTGGCATGGTCAGATGAAACATCTCATGAGCATATATGTATATAAATAAAATGCCCTATCTGAGCAAAATTAGTCATAGAATTTCTGGAAAACTAAAAATTAGCTATCACAACTTAGTTCCAATTGAAGCAAGCAAATACGTATACAAATTTGAGCAAATACTACTTTATTGTCCAATTCACTATAATTTTAGTTTTACAGTAAAAATTCATGCAAAGATATAAAGATTGTTGTCTAAGTAGAGAAAACAGAAACATACTTGTGATTCCGTTGGAGAAATAGAAGCTGAGTTTGCTGCTATTGGTTGAAACAGAAGAAGGAGCAACGAGGGGATTTTCTGAAGGGAGGTGGCCGATTTTTTGCAAGAGTCCGAGATCTGGCTGGTCTTGTTCTCTAAGAAATCACGTAGTTTTTGGCAGCGTTGGTTTTCCGGAAATGAAGGGAAAAGGAAGATCAGATCCTTATTCTTTTGAAGGGATGGCCATTCGTTCTCCAGTCTGTTCAAGGAAGATAGTCGATTTTTTGTTGGAGTGATTCAATTTTGGAGATTGGCTAGGCAGAGGTCTCTGCGGCTGATCTCTTTCAAGTCCCCCTCATCCTTTCCTTTTGTGTTATTTATAGATGTGTGGGGTTAATGGTGAGATGAGTGGGGAAAGTGCAAAAGGGATGTGAAGGAGTGGGGGTGAGGCATGAGTGAAGTGGGAAAGTGGACTATATATATATATATTCTCTTTTATTTAAACATAGGAACAAATCTTATATTCTAAGATTGTGAATATTTTTTCTAGTTTTTAATTTTCTTAAATAAAACCTGTTAAGAGTAAGATAAAAAATTTAAAATATTAAGATTAGACCTAAAAGAAATATTTACACTAAAATAATATAGAATTTTAATATGGTCAAAAATTAGTTGTTCACAATAATTACATATAGGTTTAAGAAACACATGTTAAGTAACATACAAGGCAATTATAGTATCCTAGGGATTGCATGCTGAGGCTATAAGGGAGGAGATACCCAGAACCAAACATAAGTAAAAGGAAATCAGAAGCAGGATGCATCGTAATAACCAGAGAAACATGTTGTTTCATAGACTTTAAATATAAACTAGAAACATACCAATTGAAGACATCAAATACAGAATAAGAGGCAAGTTGAATAGCTAGTCTTGCCTTCCAGCCGACTGGCAATAGCAAACAATCGAGAGAAGAATAGTAGATTTTGTGTGTGTGAGAAAGAGTGAATAAAAAAAGGTCTATGTTCGTGTCTATGCTAATGAGAGTAGAGGCATCTATAGTCTTAGACAGGCCAGAGAAATAAGGCAGGAAACAATAATTTAGCAGAGTTTTAGGAAGAACCTCAATCAGGATCTATTAAAGAACCGGAATCCCTTTAATTAGGGAGTCATAGTTCAAACGGATACAAGTCATATTAAACAAGGAAAGGAATCAATCACAAGACTGATTTTACCATAGTAAAAGCATGTGGCATGTAATAAGGACTGGATAAAGAATATTTCAAACAAGGAAAGTATATGTCAAGTAGTTAACAACATGTTTGTGCACATAAATAAGGTGGGGTACGCTTTTAATTCCGAAAAATTGGTTCAGAGAATTATGCATGAGATTGAAAAATTACAGGGGTCAATACTAAATAAGGAAATCATCACACAATCAAGGAAATAATTCAAAAATCAGTAGAGAGCTATCAGGAGAATACACGGAGTTACAGATTCAAGGAAGATATTAAAGCTTTACGATAAATGCTTAGAACCAGTAATCAATAAAATGAATAATCAGACTTACTAGTTGATAAATAGCATGTGTTGAACAAAAGTGAGAGAAACCCTAAGCAAGTAGCTAAAAGGGCAGTAGATATTCAGAAAACCTTTACAACAAATTAGGGTAAGAAGCATAGAACACATAGGGTAGTAAAATATCCAGAAAGTTCATGCAACCAACATTGCAAACAGATTCAAACCTTCAAATCGAACCCAAAAGTATTAGGGTTTCTTAACTAAAATGGATCAAACAAAAGAAAAGACTCAGGTGACATTTAAACATGCTCAAAATCGTAAAGTAATTGTTGAAAATCAAAGAAATTGTTTTGCAAAAAAAAAAGTTTTGAAACCCTAGAGTGAAAATAAGGAAATCATTCAAGAGATGAGAGATTCTTTAAAGAAAACATAGGAAAACCTCATAGTATGCATAGATTTACTACATATCTAAAAGAATCAGAAGATTCAGAAGTTAGGGTTTGAAGTTTGAACCTAGAGATGAAGATACCAGCCTAGAAACCCATAGGTTTGGGCCAAAGATGGAAAGATCTTACTCATAATCGAGCTCTAGAGGCTTGAAGCAAGCAGGAACAGACCATAGGTGTGAGAAAACCGGTCCTTGTCCTTTGAGGGCCTTAGGGATAGAATTACCGGCGTGAAGGAACCATAGGAGGCAGGAGGATGATGAGGGCTTCATGGTCTCCGGCAAAGAGACGGCCGGAGAAGACGAAAAGGTTCATCGGAGCCATAGGGACAGGAAGTCTCTAGAAGAGACTTAGAGAGATAGAGAGAGAGTAGATATATGAGAGACCAGTGAGAAAATGAGAGGTCGGTGGGGGGTAGGTCTAGGTTTAATTAAGGAAGGTCATTTTTGGGCCGTTGATCAAGTTTTGATCAACGGCCAGGATTTGTTCAGACGTTAGGTCGGGTAGATTTAGGTTTGTGCTTGGGTATTGGGCTATGTAGTTGGGTTGGTTTCAATTGGGTTGGTGTTAAATTAAATTACGGCTAATGGTTAAATACACGATTAAATAGATAAATAATTAATAAAAAATAGCTAATACTTACATAAAATTAAATTAATGCTAAATAGATGAAATTAAGGTAATTAACTCGTATTTAAAATATAAAATAACTAATTATTGAATTAAAATAGTATAAAATGTATAACTAGGCTATAATTGCAAATTTATTGTAATTACGGTAAAATAATGCCAAATTGACTAATTCGTGAAATAATTAAATACTAATAAGATCATAAAATGATATATTGAGTTGGGAAATATTTTGAAATTATTTATAATACAATTTTATGAATAATTATTGAATATAAAAAATATTGAATAAATTAGAAAAGAATTTAATAAAAATATGAAAAATTACGGAAAAATACCAGTTATTATAAAGAGTGATTTTAAAGGTATATATGCAAATTTTAAAATAGTTTGAGGAAAAATTGGGTATCAACAATGTTTTCGGCTTGTAGTGTAGTATTGGAGGAATGAGAGGAATAAACTCCGGATTTGTAGAAAGGATTATCAGGATGGGTATGTCAGTCAAAGATGTGAATATGCGTGCAAGGAGGGAATGAAACGGTTCATGGGTCTGGAAACGAAGTGGTCTCGTGGAATAGAGTCACTCAAGGTGAGTGCGAATTGAGTTGCTATATGTTGATTGGGGTTATCATTATTCTTGCGGTGAGTGCAAATTGAATTGAGGTACGAGATGGGTCGTGTTATATGAGCTTATGGAAAGTTTAATTAAATCTCACTGCGGTATCGTGGCGGTGTTAGCGTATGGGCATTGTGAGTTATTGTTCATCTTCATCTATGGCTTGAGCCAAGTAGGGGAATCTGTTGTTGATAAGTCGATGCACGACTGAGTGTCATATCAGTTTCAGTTTGAGGTATACGAGTGAATCAGTTATGTCTTGTAGAGGCGGAGTTTGAGAATTGCATGTTTTGTGATTATGAGAACTCACTCGTGTGTTGTGATGGTTCTCTTGAATTGAGTTAAGTAAAAGGTCTTTATATGATGAAGTGTTTACCCTATTAGCGGTTCAGGAGTTATGACGAGATTCATGTATGAATGCATATTGGCATTTTAGGTGCAGTGAACAGTATGAAATTTGGAAGCGAGGATCAAGGTTGCGGTTTGTTGTTGACAAGAATGTCACGAGCTCGGATGAGCAGGAAAGGGATTTGAATGTTTAGAGTAAGCTGTTAATGTCTTAGAGGTCTCCTGAGAGCGCTGTTTTGTGAAAGAGGCTTTGCATACTGGTTATGAATTCTTGAATTGCTTTACAGCGTTTGTGTGGCCGATGGTATGGAGGTGCAGACTTGTTACCTAGCGCATAAGGTCATGGAAGCATATTCCACGAGAAGATTGTATGAGCGTGACCTGTAGTCACTTAATTGATTGAAGGTTTGAACCAAGTATGAAGGATGTGGTAAGATGGCTTATTTGAGAGTTTATGCCTGGAGGGCGCTCAGTTCATTTGGTTGTGGATTGTGGTAGTTTGTCCCGACTATGACAGTTGTTCTTGCGTGTTATGAGAAAAGTGGTGTATTATGGACCCAGGTAAGGCTATTAGCCTAGTTTGGTACGAGCAGGGTCGACTCGAGGTTTATGGACGGATTTAAATATGATTATGGGCTCCATTTGAGTCAGGTGTGTTCATTTCGGTATAGCGCTTCTCATGGAGAGGTATTAGAACATTAGATGTTGTTCCATATTCGTTCATTTCATCTAATATTATGTTGTGCCGTGTGAGTTGTGAAATGACTTGATAATTTCTTATGTGTTGAGTTTCCATGTAGTGATGGTGTTATGTGAGCAGGATAGCCCTTGAGATTCAGAGTATATATATCGCACCTCAATTGTGCTTGAGTTTTGTAGCGTATGGCTTTATCAGTCTCCCCAGGATGGTATTATATACTTAGCGTGCTTGTGACCGATATTCGATATTTTGTGGTAATGACCAATTTAGCTCGGTAAGTATCTCCTTCTGTGGGTTTTATGTGTGGATCGGGTGGCATGCTGCCACGGGCATGTTTTTTGGATCAGGTTGCGTGCTGCAACAATGTGATGTTAAGTACGGTCCCCTATATCTATTTTCTGAGGAGAGTTCATAATAAGTTGCGTAATTTGAGTAGTCTTTCCCTGAATCATTTTTTATGTATCATGTTCGAGTTATGGCCTATTGGTGCATTGTGGTATCATGTGAGACTGTTTGTCATGTTTGGAGTGATTTGCTATCTGAGCAGTTCATACTGGGTGAGACGAGATTATTGGACCAGGGATCAGTGCGATGATTCTAGTCGAGAGGAGAGATTCGATGGTTGGTTAACTCTGCAGTTGGTTGTAAATTTCTACACCTCTCCTTCATTGTGGTGGTATTGTAAGCATTATAGCAGGACCTATATGTATGTCATGAGGTGCATCGGGAGCATCAAATTCGTGAAATTTTGGCTATTAAGGTTCAGGGAATGTCATCGTGTTTAGATGATGAATTATGCGGTGCATGGTGCTAATTCAACAAAGGTATGCAGTCATGTTCTGGTACATCGTGTGGTAGTTGATATAGTGTTCATATATTGGAAATAGGTCTGGCAGAGGATTTTGGATGATGGAGACCTGGTTCTAAGGCCTATTATCAAAATGAAAGAGGATACCTTCGGATTTGACCGAGCTAATGTACTCAACTGGGTTGTGGTAGCACGGGCAGGTGCACGAGGTGTTAAACAGTGATTTTAGATAACTCCAGATCAATTCTTAGCACGTTCGAGGACGAACGTATGTTTAAGTGGGAGAGAATGTAACGACTCGACCGGTCGTTTTGAGCCCTAGTGCGTCGTTCAGCGGTTCGAGGCCATGGGCAGCTTCATTTCAGGTGTTATGACTTGTAGGTGTGGTCGGAATTGAATTTCGGAAAGTTTAGAGTCAAATTGGATAGAAAATTCTCATTTCAGAATCCTTAAGTTGGAAGACGACTAAGAGTGGATTTTTGAGTAAACGACCTCAGAATCAGGATTTGAAGGTTCCAGCAGGTTTGTATGATTATTTCGGACTTGGGCGTATGTTCAGATCGGGTTTTGTATGACCCGGGAGTGTTTCAGCGCATATTGTAGAAGTCAGCATTTTAGAAGAAATTTCATAAGTCTGGGTTGAAGTGCATTTCAGTGATATTAAAGTCCGTTTGGGATTCCGAGTCTAGGAATAGCTCCATATGGTGATTCTGGAGTTGGAAGCGTGATCGGAAGTGAATTCAGAGGTCCGTAGGTTATTTTGAAGTCAATTTGGCTAAAGATAGAAATTTGAAGGCTTTTGAGAAATCCGACCGGAAGTGGAAATTTTGATATCGAGGTCAGATTCCAATTCCGGAAGTTGGAGTTGGTCCGTAATGTCGAATATGACTTGTGTGTAAAATTTGAGGTCAATCAGACGTGATTTGATAGGTTTCGTCATCGAATGTAGAAGTTGGAAATTTTAAACTTCATTAAGCTTGAATTGGAGTGCGATTCATGCTTTCGGTGTTGTTTGATGTGATTTGAGGCCTCGAGCAGGTCCATGGGATGTTATGGGACTGGGTCGTGTGATTGGACGGGGTCCCGGGGGCATCGGGTGTGTTTCTGGGTTGTTTCGGATCATTTTGGGCTATTTTGAAATGGCTGATGCTGGTGTATGGTGTTGTTCTTCGCGTTCGTGGGGATCCCCTTGCGTTCGCGAAGAACGATTTGGCTTCAGGGACTTTGTTCTTCGCATTCACGAAGGGTGTCTCACGTTCGCGAAGAAGAAAAATCTCTGTTGCACAGGTCTGACTTCGGAGGCTCATATCCCACAATCTATTAGGAATTTTGAGATTGATGTAAAACTGAAAGTTGTATCCTTTTTTGTCTAGTTTCTAGAAAGATAAATAATTTAGCATTCGGATTTGTTTACAAAGAGTTATGGCTGGTACACCACAGGGTTTCCGGGAAGATGAAGAAGAAATTTGTGTTCCATAGGGATTACTTTAGAAGCTTATATCTCGAAATATATAAGGAATTGGAAGAATACCAAAACAGGAAAGTTATAGATCTTGGAGTCTAGTTTTTATAACATTAAACCATTTGTCATTTGGAGTTTTTTATTAAATAGTATGACCATTCTACTAGAGGCTGTCTGAGAAGAGTTTGGAATTGCCTTTCGAGATTTTTTGTTCTTCGCGAACGCGAAGGTAGGCCCGCGAACGCGAATAATACTTGCCTGGCAGTGTTTAAGTTTGCAAATAATGGGTTAGGTTCATTTCATATCATTTCCTCCATGGGAGACGACCTAGGGGCGATTTTGGAGCTCCATCTTCATCATCTATGTCAAGGTAAGTGATTCCCACCTATTTCAAGTTAAATACTTGGATTATATATATTTTATAACATGGAAATTTATGGAAATTAGTTAAAACTTGGGGTTTGGTAGAAAACCTAGAAATTAGTGTTTTGAGATTTTGATCATGAAATAGGACATGGGATTTGGAATAAAATATATATTTGAGTTCGTGAGGTTATGAGTAATGTTTATCTTCGATTTTTTTTGAAATTCGGGCACTCGGGACTGAGGGTGATTTTTATCGACTTTTCGATCGGGGTTAGTAATGGTTATAAATTGGATTCTAAGTGATATTTGAGCATATATTAATGGATTTGCGTAATTATTGGCTAGTTTTGGGGCGTTGTGCATCAATTTGAGTCATTGGACGAGCTTGGAAGCCGGTTATGAATCTTCGGAGCAAGGTATGTCTCCTTTCTAACCTTGTGAGGAGGAATTTTCCCCATAGGTGAACTAATTTAATATGTTTTACTATTTGTGGGAGCTACGTACGCACGAAGTGACGAGAGTCCGTGCGTAGCTACTATTATGCTTATGTCCGGGTAGTCTAGGACCCAAAAGCATGTTCTATTTGCCGTACTTGTAATCTTACTGATGAAACTAAAATGTTTTAACCTTATCGAACTTGGCAAATGAATTTCTCGAGAAGATTTAAATACTATTTTCATGACCAATAAAACAGAAATTGTCATCTACTTGAGTACTTGATTTTCCCGATGTAGTCGGGGTGGATTGTTGGAATGTGCATGACTGTGTGTGACCGCTTCGCAATTTATATTCTGCGAGCGAGGTGATTTCTTCCACTACTCTCATGGGAGCGAGCCATACACCACGGCGGGTTAATAGACGCATCTATGGTTCGAGCTGTTCGACCCTTCGGCAGTGCACATTTTACATTTATGTTGGTTCGGGCCGTTCGACCCTCGCCATTGCTTGCGCATGACATTACTGCGTATTTGCTGTGATTTTTACCTGATTACTGACCTGGAAATTTTATATTGTCAACTAAAATGATGAGGATTTTAAAATGTTAAACGCGAAAGAAGTTTCTATTTATTGTCGCTACTTGTTAACTTGCCTATGATATCTATGCTTAGAGTCACCCTTGATTATATTAAATTGACCTCTAGCAAGTGTTGAATTCGACCTCTCGTCACTACCTCTTCGAGGTTAGGCGAGATACTTACTTAGTACACGCTGTTTTCGTAGTCATGCTACACTTGATGTGCATTTTTATTGCACAAGTACATTCATAGCTTGTGGCCCTGTTTGACGCAGTGATGTGGCTGACTTGGAGACTTAGACGAGCTGCACCATCCGGATACGACCCGCAGCCGGCAGAGTCTTCCTCAGATTTATTGTATTTATTTAAATTTCTTGGCCAGTTTGTATTCCGGACAAGTATCGTAGTACAATGTAGAATTCCTAGAAAATTTTCCCATGCACTTGTGACACCAGGTTCTGGGAAATCATGGGATTTATTCACTATTCAAATTTGTTAAGATATTATTGTTTACTCAGTGGAAGTTTGCTAATTATTATTTAAGAAAATAAAAAAGGAATGACTTCTAGAATTTTAAAATAAAGATTTAATTTTTTATTAAGTGTTGGCTTGCCTGACAGTGGGGTCCGGCGCCATCACAACCTTAATGGATTTTGGGTCGGGACAATTACAGACTGTTTGGAGCACAATACTCCAAAAATTTGTCCACAGTTGGTAAAGCAAACTGTCCATTGGACAAAATTCTAGATTTTGACAGGTTTTTTTGTCAAAAATCTATCATTTTGAAAATATTTTTGGCCAAATAAAATCTGTTCTAAGGTCTTTCCTCCCTATATATAAAGAAGAGTTTCTTTTACACACATTGTTCTGCACATCTTTACGCTCTAAGTAAAAACACAACTAAGAGAGTAAAAAAGATCAATTGAACATATCTAAGAGTAAGCAGAAACTTGAGAATTTGGTGAGTAGTATTTTGTGTGTAAAATCATTAAGAGAAATAGGAGAACACTTAGATTTTGCTAGGTTCTTTTTCTTCAAAAATCAGCTGCTCCTCTGGGTTTCAAACACTATTTCTGCTTTTGTTTCTGCCAGTTTTCTTATTGCTTAACTTCAATTCCTTCCTTGATGTATTCATTTTCTACTCTTCAAGTAACCTTCTAAACATTATTAATGCAGGTTCTTTTTCTTTAATAACAGATGATGAAAAGTTGAGCATGTTTAGATAATATGAGCATCTTCAATATAGATGGATGTGGAAGTTTAACCTTGAAATCTGTAATGACCCGATCGGTCGTTTTGAGAATTTGCACTTCGCTTGGTAGTTTGCGGGCATGAGTAGCTCTGTGTGATGTATTATGACTTGTTGAATCATTAATCTTGGTTTTCAGGATATTCGGAATCAGTTTGGAAGAATGAATTTTATTGTTGAAGCTTTAAGTTGAAAGAGTTGTTCTAGTTTGACTTTTTTTGTGAATTTGACCTCAGAACATAGTTTCAATAGTTCCGTTGGGTCCGGATGGTGATTTTTTACTCGGGTGTATGCCCGGATTTGCATTTGAATGTTTCTAGAATGTTTCAACACAAGTTCTCAAAAAATGGAGAAAATTGAAGGTTCAGAAAGTTCATAAGTTTGACCGGAAGTTGACTTTGAGGATATCAGATTCGGATAGTGGTTTTGGGAATTTGAATAGCTTCTTCATGTCATTTGGGACTTCTGTGCAAAATTTGGGTTTATTCCGGGATAATTTGATATGTTCGGCGCGAGTTTTGGAAATTTAAAGTCAAGTTCATAGATTTCTATTTGAGGTGTGATTCGTCGTTTCTATATTTTCATGTGTGTTTTTAGGCCTCAAGTAGGTCCGTGTTATGTTATGTGAATTTTGGGTATGATTGCAAGAGGTTCCGAGGAGCTCAGACGTGTTTCTGATTGATTTTGAACCATTTTTTTCAACGCTGCAACTGCTGGTTCTGATGTCCTGCACATGCGACTGGTATTGTGCAGGTGTGATGGTCGCATAAGCGTTAGTGGAGTCACATAAGTGAGATGAGGATGGATGAGGAAGGCCGCAGAAGCGGATTTTTATAGTGCACATGCGGGCGAGCAAATGCGGGATTGGGAGAGCAAGTGCAGAAATATTCGCTGAAGCGAATTTTTCTTTCGTAGGTGCGGGGGTTGCTGGGCAAGGCCATTTTCATAGAAGCAAAGTTTTTACCGCAGAAGTGGTGGTCGCAGATGCGACAATCTATCCGCAAATGCGGAATCGCTGGTCAGAATGCTATAAGTCGAGGGTTGGTCATTTTTATCACTTATTGAGCTATAGACTTCGGAATGGAGCGATTTTTGGAGAAAATTTCATCATAAATATTAGCGTAAGTGTTCTCTACTTAGTTTTGGTTATATTTCATGAATCTATCTTTGATTTTAGCTTTGGTTGGTGAATTATAAAGAGTAAATTGGGGGTTTTGACCTAAGGTTTCATAGTATGAATATTTGAGTATTGAATGCCGATTCGAGGTCAGATTTGAGTGAAACTAGTATGGTTGGATTCATAATTGAATGGGTTGTCGGATTTTTTTGAGTTTTGTAGGGTTCCAAGGTGCGGGCCTGGGTTGGGTTTTTGGGCCGATTTCGGTTTTTGATTCAAGATTTGATCTTTTACGATCATGAATGATTCCTTTAACTTTGTTTGATGTATTTGAATTGTTGTAGGATAGTTTCGAGCCATTCGGAGGTCGGGACACGCGGGATGGAATCTTTGGAGCATCTCTTGGCTTGCTCGACATTGGCATTGGCATTGGCATTGGCCCGTTCGAGGTAAATAACTCTTCTAAACTTAGTGCTGATGGTATGAAACCCCACAATCCGTGTTATGTGATTGGTATTGAGGTGACGTACCTTCTAGGTGATGGGGGTGTGGGCGTGCACCATGTGAATGGGGACACTATTACTCCCATGTCACTGTATAGTGGCCCTAATTTGTTGATAATTGTGTTTTCACCATGCGATAGAGTAATTGAATTATCAATCATGTTAAGTATCATGTTTAGGCTTCATGCTGATGTTCTTACGACCCACAGTGGTCGTTTCTTGTTGTCATCTCACCGATTTTACTTAGTCATATTCATGCATTCATATCATATCTTAGTCTCAGTTGTTATTATTGATACATCATATCATTGTTGGCCGGCTATTTTCATGACATTTTGAGCCCGTGAGCAAAACTGGAGAGAGTGATAACTGAGTGAGGCTGAGGGCCTGAGTTACAGTAGCATTATGGGCTGGGTTGCACGTCGCAGCATATTATATATACATTATGGGTCGGGATGCACGCCGCAACAATATATTGATTATATTTTATTGGATCGGGCTGCAAGCCGCATCAGTATTGGGTCGGGCTACACGCTACATCAATATAGCGCTTGGGCTGAAGGAGGCCCTCCGGAGTCTGTACACCCCCAGTGAGCACAGTCGACTATATATATATATATATATATATGTGGATCGGGTTGCACGCCGCAACAATTATTATACATTGTTGAGTGATTTAGTGTGCTGAATATTGAGCTTAGTGAAAGAGGATGTGACGCAGTGAGATTGAGTACTCTGGGAATGTAAGTACATGATTCATCTCTGAGATACATGGCATTTACATGCACACATGACATACATGCATAGAGATGCATTATTCCTTATGCTATATAGTATCACGTCATTCATAACTTATTATACACATTGATATGTAGGTATAGAGAGGTTTTTTTATACTTGTTATTTGAAAAGATAATAAAACATTTTATTTATTGTGGAAAGGACATTTGGAAAATTATATTTTTCAAAATTACTTGTACTTTTGGCATTTTCGTAAGAGATCTGGGATTTTCTTTCACTGAGATATTTGAAAAGCATGACTATTTTCTAGAACTGTGAACGAGCTGAGTATTTTTACTTTTGAGATATATCTTTAATACTTGCATTTATGTTGTTATGAACTGTTGTGGAATATTGGTATTGGACCCGACCATGTGTTAGCTTGTCATTACTTTCAACCTAAGGTTACGTCTGTTACTTACTCAGTACATGGGCTCGATTGTACTGATACTACACTTCTGCACATTCCATGCAGATATTGGTTGATGTTGTTGATGTGCTCGATGGTTGCGGGACTTGAAGATGTACATGTGTCCCTGTCGTAGCTGCCTCCTTTTTTGGGGGTAGCCTTAGATTATAAAACTCTGTTTAGGTACTTTTCAAACAGTCTTCGATTTATGTCAATTCCGCTTTGTAAATTGTATTCGTAGAAGCTCATGATTTGTACTACAAGTCCTTGCGAAATGTATAAAATTTTGTAAATTACTTTCATTTAATTGTCTTGTTAATATAACTGAAATTGATTAATTATTAGTTGGCTTACCTAGCGTGTTGGGTTAGGTGCCATCACAACTAGTAGATTTGGGGTCTCCACAAGTTGGTATCAGAGCTCTAGGTTCATAGGTTCTACAAGTCATGAGCAAGTGTCTAGTAGAGCCTTGCGGATCGATATGATAACGTCCATACCTATTTTCGAGAGGCTACAGGAAATTTAGGATATACTTCCCATCTTTCTTTCCTTATCGTGCAACATTGATTCAGCTTGAAGCGTAACTCTTTGAATTCCTTCCACGCATTTATGTGCGCGCATGAGCGCTCGGTATCTGATGTGCATCGATGACTTCTGATTCCATGGTTAAGGTGCGAGATGTGATTTTGGCATGTTGTCGATGGGCCAGTCTGGAGGACTTGAGGCCGGATTTTGTTTGTGGCTTGAGTACAGAGATTTTGATTTTGTGAGCATGTGCTTTTGGGACTTATATGTCCGTTGGTGTCCTTATTGGTGGGATCTGTGATTTGATGACTATGTGGTGAGTATGATTTGATTGCGAGATGTGTTCAGATTGTTCGAATGTGACAAAAAGAGTTCACTTGAGATGTAGCAGGGACAATTCGGCGTTTGACCTCTGTCTGGATTTGGCGTATGGCCTCGAGTTATGGGTGTGTTGAAGAACCACTCATGTATTTTAGTTGTGGAATGAAGTAGATCTTCATGTCATGTTACGAGTTCAGACTCAGGGAAATTAAGTGATTGCGTAATAGTTATGACTATGGAGTAGTATAGAGAGATATCAGTTTGAGGCTAAGTAGGTGGAGTTATCTCTCGCGGGGTGCCCTGAGGTTGTGTGATCCCTATGGTGTTTTGTAGCGAGTTCTCCTTTACCAATGAATCATATGTGTTGCAATTTGAGTTCGGGTTGCTTATGAGAGTTTGCTTGACTGCTACAAGGGTGAATGCGAGATTTGCAAATAATTTGTAGTATTAGATGGTTTGCCTTACAGGAGCTCAAGAAGGATTTAGTTGAATCTCACTGCGGTATTATGGCAGTAATAGAGTATGGGCATTGTGAGTTATTGTGTGTCTTGATCCATGGCTTTGAGCCAAGTAGGGGAGTCTGCTATCGACAAGTTGATTGCACGATTATATGCTATATTGGTTTAGGTTTGAAGTATACTGGTGAATCAGCTACCAATTTTCAGAAATCACTATTGTTTAGTAATAACCACTTCCTATAGTTATGTTTTCACTTGTTATAGAGTGTATTCGATGTATTCAAGAGTACAAAAGCAAAACTCGGCGAAATTCAGGGAAGTCCAATTAAACATAGATTGTATTCATGAATAAAATAACGTAAATCTGCGGAAAAAAGGTCTTTTTAGCTGTTTAAAAATGATAAGTGAATCAATTAACGCGATAGACTCCTAATATAACTCAACAAACTCAATTATAACACAAAATGTTTGTATTTCCAGTTATTGAAAAGATTCTCAGCCGAAAACACCCCAAAACAAAGCAATCTTTAGAGATTCAATCCATCCTTTCTTTTGTGGTATCGTTCGTGGAATTTCTGGCACGCTGATATTGTTCGAATTCATACAATTATTATACAGAAATAGACTGAAATTTGATTTTACAGATAGCAAGTTTAACTATGCTACTGCGTCATTCTGGCAAGTGGAACAATGAGAATAACTATGTCGAATATTTGATTGAGGGGATACTGATAAAGGAGTATCAATTTTGAAGAAACTTGCCATATATTTGAGCTCAAAGATAATTAAAATTGAATACAAAGGGGAAGAAAATTGCACACCAATGGAAATACACAATGACATGGGTTACAGGGTGTATATAGAGTTGAAAAAAGAGAACATAGAATTCGGGATGTATCCTTTGTGTATAAAAACAATGGATAAAGAAGTTGTAGCTAGAGGTAGTTTAATTCAAGGCGACCTTATGCAAATAGACGAAATAGATTGGGCTGAGTAAATTTGATACAATTTATACACTTGCGCTTGAGTTAGTCAATTCAGGTGAACCAATTAAGGTATTTGAACCGGAAAGGGATTTGATTATTTCAAAAACTAATCAAAGAGAGGTCATGGCTGGACAAACATATAAGGATAAGGCCATATTGAAGGCGATGATGGTAGGGCTGTGCCTAATTTGGTAAGTACTGAATTACCGTACCGAAACCGAAAATTTTGGTATTCGGTATTCTATATTTTGTTATTCGGTATGGTATTTGGTTTAATTTTTAAATAAAAATAGTATTAGGTATGGTATTTGGTATTTTCAAATGAAATACCGAAATACCGAACCGTACCGAAATATATATTATATTACGCAATACACATTTTATTAATTATAACATAAGTATAAGAAATCTAAAATTTTACTTTCCTTTATTCTCAAAGTTCATCAATTAACTTTAATCAAGTAACAAGATATTTCTCTATGTTTTCGCTCTCTAGGTTGGTATATGCTAATTTTGGACAAAACTTTTATCGACAAAAGTTTTTAGTTGCGTACTTTTGAGTACTTTAATTAAGAATATTACCGTATATGAATATATGCACTAGTAAGTATTCAAACCGAATAAATCGAAGTTACCGAAAATAAACCAAAACCGAAAGGAGAAAAACCGAATCGTACCAAATTTAATTATGTACGGTATACTGAAATACCTAACAGAATACTGAAAACACCGAACCGAAATATCTAAATATCATATTATACCGATCGACGAACACCCCTAGGTGATGGAGCAATATGCAATTGCTGAAAGGTCTTAGTTCCGGGTCGATAGGTTTAATGCTATCAGGTTCGAGTGTTCTAACTTACAAAATGTTGAACAATATGTTGTATTCAGTTGTATGGATATGTATTATGAATATTTGTATAAAGTATTCATGAAAGAATTCTAAGAAATACAGCATGTATAATGTTGTATTCATAATATATTCTTTCCTTTGTTCTATTTTTCATGTATAAGTGTTTTTGTACTTGAGTATTCTGAAACAATTATATCATGAATACATATGTAACACTGTATTCACATGTATATAATTGTATTCTGTAATCATGTATACATATGTAATATTGTATTCACATGTATATAATTGTATTTTGTAATCATGTATACATATGTAACACCGTATTAACATGCATTAAAAAAAATTATAGTATATTCAAAAAACAAACATTGTACTTCATTGTATGTTTTCATATAGACAACTTTATTGGCAAATGAAAATGTTGGGTGTATGTAGCCAAATCAATTGTAGTTTCTATTTATATTTTATATCCATACATAACCAATCGTATGTATAATACAAATGTATTTGCAGCTATACAATGTTATGTATTTTACAGGATTGTGAATGGAGATTTAAGGCTTCTAGCATTAACAAATCACAATTGTTCAAAGTGAGTGAATTCAATGATAAGTATACATGTTCATTGAAGGATAAGGTGTATGAGCAACGTCAAGCAACTATTAGCTTTATTGGTGGTATTATTAAGTCCAAGTTTACTAATCATAAGAGGAAATACACACCAAAGAATATAATTGATGATGTGAAATCAGATTTTGGTGTAAATGTTAGTTACATGTTGGCGTGACTGGCTAAAGAAAACGCAAAGAATTTTTTGAGAGGTGAACCAACTTATTCATACAATAAATTACCAGGGTACTTATATACATTGGATATGACATACCCTGGTTTGAATATTAGAATGGTAAATGACCAAAAAATGAGTTCATGTATTTGTATATATCGTTGTATGCTTTTATGAAGGGGTTCGATCACTGTAGACCCATCGTGGTTGTGGATGGCAGCCACCTAAAATCAGCATACACAGGGACATTCGTCTCAGCTAGCACGTTAGATGGTGCAGGAGAGTCTGTTAATATATATATATATATATA
>MDKJ01131394.1:0-11190 GCA_005239525.1 Nicotiana knightiana | reverse complement strand
TATTCATTTAGTTCACCTAGGGGGACAATTCCCCCTCACAAAGTTAGAAAAGAGACTCACCTCACTCCGAAATTTCATAACCAGCCTCCAAGCCCTTCCAATGACTCAAATCGTTGCACAACGCTATGAAACTATTCAAACAATGACAAACCAATGAAAATATACCCTAATATTTGCAACAAATTCCAAATTATATAATTTCCCAACCTTGCTTAGTGAATTGACCAAAATACCCTCGGGCCCACGTGCCTGGAGTCCAAAATTGCTCGAAGATATAATCTACCCATAACTTCACTAGTTCAAATATACAATTTATCTACATTCCATGCTCAAATTCGTGGTTAAAAATCCAAATTACTGTTTCTAGGTTTTCTTCAAGATTTCCTAATTTCCTACCTATTTTCATGTTTAATTCCATGCGTATACTTTTATTTTACTTTAAAAATATGAAGAAATTACTTACCTTGACATTGTATGAAGAAATCATCTCCTGAAGCTCCTCCAAAAGAAGAAATGAAGAAATGGCCACAAATTCTCGGTTTTAAAACATTCTGCCCAGGCCATTTTTCACACCTGCAATCCAACACTCGCACCTGCAATTCCGCAGGTGCGACCAAACCTCTGCACCTGTGACTTTCCTCAACTCGAGCCAACTTCGTACCTGCGCCCCATAACCCCCATCTGCGACCTCACAGGTGCGGAAATATCATCGCACATGCGCTCCCAGTCGGACCATCAATCCTTTGCACCTGCGGCCAAATCCTCGCATGTGCAGTCACACCAGATGACAGCAAATTTCAGCCTTCTTCAAACTCTCAACTTGATCCGTTAACCACCCGGAAGTCACCCGAGGCCCTGGGACCCCGTCCGATTATACCAACCTGTTCCAAAACATAATGCATACTTGCTCGAGGCCTCAAATCACATCAAACAACATCGAAACCACGAATTGCACCCAAATCCCATCTTTATGAACTTGAAATTCCAAACTTCCACATCTGATGTCGAAACCTATCATATCATGTCCGATTGACCTCACATTTTGCACACAAGTCATATTCGACATTACGGACCTGCTCCAACTTCCGGAATCACATTCCGACCCCAATATCAAAATTTTCACGTCCTGTTGGATTTCTCAAAAACCTTCAAATTTCTATCTTTAGCCAAATGACTTCAAAATGACCTACGGACATCCGAATTCACTTCTGATCGCGCTCCCAACTCCAGAATCACCATACGAAGCTATTCCCAGACTCGGAATCCCAAACAGACATCAATATCACTAAAATGACTTCCATAATATACGCTGAAACACTCCCGGGTTATCCAAAGCCTGATCTGGACATACGCCCAAGTCCGAAATCATCATACAAACCTGCAAGAACCTTCAAATTCTGATTCGGAGGTTGTTTACTCAAAATTCCAATCTTAGTGAATTTCTCCAACTTAAGGCTTCTGAAATAAGAATTTTCTTTCCACATTGATTCTAAACTTACCGAAATTAAATTCCGACCACACCTACAAGTCATAATACCTGAAACGGAGCTGCTCATGTCCTCAAAATGCTGAACGATATGCTAGAGCTCAAAACGACCGGTCGGGTCGTTACACATTACCCCTAAGACGCCGCCCATGTATACTCTCCTCTCCTCTCCACAAAACCCTAGACGCCTTTATAAAAAAACTCTCAAAATCCGTCTCAAACATAGATTCTTTCCATGATCTTCTTGTGTTTTGTGTATTATCTCGTCATTCGCTACAAATATGGAATCTCCTAGTACTTGACTAAATATGGAAAGTACTACCTCTTTCTTTTCGATCCAATTTCTTATTGATTATGTATATTATTACTTCCTTATTTGCTTTTGATTATACAGTTTTCCTTGTTTACATGTTAAATTTCTTCCATTATATAAACCCCTCCCCATTCCCCTTTAAGACAGACTTTGAAATCGATTTTCTTCACTAAATTTGGAATTTTTGCTAGCCTCTTTTTATGTGTTCTGTATTGGACGACTGAGAGCCAAGGCCATTAACACCTTGGCACTCAATCTGTTCTTGGTGAGAGCATTGCCTTGTGTTCATCGAAGCTCTTGGGAACTTTGACGCATTGGGATTTTGGGTTTTTTGTGGAAGTTTGTTCTTTATTATTCTTCGTTAACTGGTGAGTTATTGGACTTTTGTAATTTTGTCCCTATGTATCTGCATTCTTGCATAAGTCTTCACCTCTGAAGTTCGTTAGTTTGGTGAGTTTTCTGGTTTGTTATTGTGTGCAATTATGTTTGTTCTACTTAAATTTTAGTTCTCCTTAATTTTTTTACTTCATATTTTTTATAGGTCAAAGCATTCCTAAACCTGAGTTTGAGTAAATTAGATTCCTTTCAAGTTCATCTAGCTTATGTGTTGCAATTTATTGATGTTTAGTACCTTTGCATTCTTTAGCATCTCTTTGTTGTTTAATTTTGTTTTAGGCTGTAAATCATGTTACTTGAACATGCTTTACCTGCATAATTTGTATCCATTTTGGTCGACTAGTCAATTGTATTCAAAATATGAATATGTACACTCACTATCTGGCACATGTTTGTTTCCTATCCTATTCTGAATTGCTATGATGATATCCTGCCTATATAGTATGTTTGATCCTGTTAGTACGCCTTTACTATGTTTTGACTTCCTTGACTTCCCAGTAGTTGCAATAATCTGTTCTCATCATGTATAAATTTTGTTGCCAAATAATATGATTCTCTCTTGTAGCACTAAGACCTATGCTTATCATAATTTGAACCTTTTCCTTTATTATGAGTCTATGTATGCTACTCTCACCAATCTTGCGAACCTGTTCTGATAATGTGTGACTACTTATGCACTAGGTGTTAAACTTGTTTTTCTGAATCTTTGCTAAGTCTGATCTGAAGCCCTAAGGACTATTTGATAATCTGATCTATATGCTCAACTTGAGTATGTTTTTATCTCTTCAACTTTGTCTCTCAACCTTGGTTTACTATACTTCACTTGTCATATGTGCTCTCTTGAGCTCTCATTTTTAGCCGGCTGAAAGTCAAGGCTACCTAAGTTCTATCATTGACCTCCCTAGCGTCAGCACTGCTCAGGGTCCAATTGGGACCCTCATGAACTACTACACACTAGGACTTTGTCTTAGTCATTTCCTAAATCTCAAACTATTCCTACTTTATCCTGTTATTTGCTGTATTTGTGCAACACTTGGCATTGTGGTCAAATAAATTGACTTTGGGTTCCTTTATGGATTCTGGTGTTGTATGGCTCCATATTAGAGGCATGGGTATGTTGTGTGAGAGGTATTGAAGGCCCAGACAATGCTGGGTATTTCATGTTGAGCCTATTGTGGGCCTATTATCACTGTTGTGTAACATTTGCATTTTTACTTACTATTGGGCCTGTAATAACTTTTGTATAAACGATTGGGGTGTTAGTAAAAGGGAAATGGGTATAATTTAATACTTGCATGCAAAATGGGTAGATAAAATTCCTATAGGACTGGGTAATTTGTTTGCTATATATGTTGTTCAGTTACTATGTACACTGTAGAAATCATAATATTAGAGGAAACACATACATACACTGTTTGCTCGAAAACACCAAATGCTGCAATTATATTTATTGCTATGTGTATTATAGAATCTGGCTATAGGAATTAGGTTTTGCATTGGTGTTTCTGTCAATTCTCATCGTCTACTAGAAATCATGCCTATAGGATTGCAATTCTATTTGGCGCTGCTCACCTAGAAATTATGCCTATAGGATTAAGATATGACGATAAAATAAGATCTAAAGTGCTATGCATTAGAGATCCTGCCTATAGGAAATAATTTCTCTCTATAATTGATTAATACTAGACCATTCAAATACTGCTTCACGTACGTCATATGAAGAATTTTGGGATTTATCCCAGCATATTTTGTTATACTCAACTGCATAGATCACCTAGGCATAACACATATAGGATTGGTAACTTAAAACTTGCAATAGTTAGCTTGTAATACCTGAATAATTCTGTTTATGAGCAGTATCTTGCATCTGAAACTACCTACATACTTTGACCTCAAAAATCATCTAGAAAGCATGTATATAGGTTTAAGATTCTAGATTTTGCAACCTCCTAATTGGCATATGTGTTTGCGTGCATTTGTTGTTTAAGTGTAGAGGTCAACGTGAGCCCTTAACTGCTTTTATGTGAAGTCTTTACATGTTTTTTCTTGTCACTTAGTTTTGCATTTATGAGCAGCCTAGATAAGGTCTAAGAACCATCCAAATAGAGGTCCAAAACCTCCTGGACCATAGGTATGTGATGGGTAGTGCACGCGTAGGGCACGACAATTGAATTAAAGCGCTCTAGGTAAACAACTTTAACATAGTATGAGTAACACCCTATCACAAGGGAGTTACGAAATATTATTTGTGTTGCACGGGGTGATCCTTTAGGCTAAAACTTAACCCCCCCCCCCCCTTCTTTCTCTCTAGTAGAATTAAAATAGTTATACCTCTCTATTCAAGATCTCTTGTAATAAAATTCTTAGATTTTGTACTCTCTTTGCTTACTTGATCACTTAGACTAATCCATATAATTTAATTTTCGCCGGGACACACAGTTGTGGACCTCGAGGAGTTCCTAACACCTTTTCTTTGAGGTAACTTGAGCCCTTACCCGATCCTTGGTGACATTGACCAGTTAAACCAGAGTCATTTGAAAATAGGTTCCCTAATGCACCATTAAAATCGTTAGGTGGCGACTCTCCTCTTTTAATACATTCTAAAAAGAGTTTTCACATGGCGAAACCCGATTTCGCGAGAAAAAGGGGCGCGACAATGAACACTCCCAAAGAGGCAACTAGATGAATTATTTTCCTTGCACGTCACAACCACAAGAAGCATAAATTCTGAGTTATCCCCAACATCTGCACATGAATCGATAAGGTGAAATGTAGCACATATACGACAGATTCCTTTCCAAAAAATACCTTTGATGTTTTTCTTCTCTTGGTTTGGACAAATCCACCAATGCACCGATAAATAGAAACTGCACATGACACAACCACGTGACCCAATAATAGCGGCTCCCCCACTTAGCTTTATGCTACAAATTGTCATATGTAATAGCCCACGCCTCTCACCGTAATCCTGAGCCCCTAGACGCGGATCGCCTAAAATAATTCTTGGACATAAAATAGGACCTAACGAGCCATTATCGCCGCCCCGCCATGACCATTCCTCATTTTTTGGCGTTTTACGGCCGTAAAACTAGAATTCTACTTAACTCCCATATTTTTGCGTGCTATAGCCCACACCATCTGCCATGGGACCGAGCCCCCAGACCTGGATTGCCGAATATTTTTTGGGGACATTAAATATTACATAAGGAACCATTTTCACCGCCCCGGCATGACCGTTTTTTTTTTTTTTTTGGGCATTTTACGGCCATAAAATTGGAATTTCGTCCGACTCCCATATTTTTGTGTGCTATTACCCACGCCTTCTGCCATGGGCCTGGGCCCTCGGACGTGGATCACCTAAAATATTTCTATGACATCAAATAGGACCTATGGAAACATTTTCACCACCCTGCGATGACCATTCCTCATTTTTTGGCATTTTACGGCCATAAAACTGGAATTCTACCTGATTACCATATTTTCGTGTGCTATAGCTCACTCTTTCCGTCGTGGGCCTGGGCTCCCGGACCTAGATCGCCTAAATTTTTTTGTGATATCAAATATGACATAAGGAACCATTTTCACCGCCCCGACATGATCTTTCCTCATTTTTTGGCATTTTATAGCCATAAACTGGAATTTCATCTGATTCCCATATTTTCGTGTGTTATTGCCCACGCCTTTCGCCGTGGGCCGGTGTCCCCTATCCGGGATCTCTTAAAATATTTCTAGGACATCAAATAGGACCTATGGAACTATTGTCGCCACCCATCCATGACCATTCCTCACTTTTTGGCATTTTACAGTCATAAAACTAGAATTCTACCTTATTCCCATACTTTCGGGTGTTATAGGTCATTCTTTCTGCCGTGGTCCTGGGCTCCCGGACCTATATTGCCTAAAAATTCTAGGCACTTCAAATACGACCTATGGAACCATTATCATCGCTCTGTCATAACCGTTTCTTATTTTTGGACATTTTACGATCATAAAACTAAAATTCCGTAAGATTCCCATATTTTCGTGTGTCGTAGGCCCAGGCCCCCGAACCCGGATCGCCAAAAATGGTTCAAGGACATCAAATACGACCGAAGGAAAAAATCTCATCTCCCCACTGTGACGATTACTCATTTTTCAGCATTTTATAGTTGTAAATCTGGAATTCCGCCCAATTCCCATATTGTCATATGCTATAGCCCACGTCTCCCGCCGTGGGCCCGGGACCCCGGATCCGGATCGCCTAAAATACTTTTAGGACATAAAATAGGACCTAAGGAACCATTGTCGCTGCCCCACAATGACCATTCCTCGTTTTTGGAATTTTACGGCCATAAAACTGGAATTTCGCCTGATTCCCATATTTTCATATGCTATAGCCCACGCCTCCCGTCGTGGCCCTGGTCCCCCGGATCTGGATCACCTAAAATATTTATAGGACATCAAATAGGACCTAAGGATCCATTTTTGATGCCCCGCCATGACCATTCCTCGTTTTACGGCCATAAAACTATAATTCTACTTGATTCTCATATTTTTTTGTGCTATAGCTCACTCTTTTTTCCAAGGGCACGGGCTCGCAGACCTGGATCGCCTAAAAACTTTTTGGCACATCAAATATTACCTAAGGGACCATTTTCATTGCCTCTCCATGACCGTTCCTTATTTCTGCCTGATTCCTATATTTGTGTGTGCTATAGCCCACGCATTCCGCCGTGGGCCTGGGCTCTTGGGACCCGGATCACCTAAATTATTTCTCGGACATCAAATAGGACCCGAGGAACCATTTTTCGCTGCCCCTCCATGACCATTCCTTGTTTCTTGTCACTTTACGTTTATGGCCATCAAATTGGAATTCTACCTGATTTCCATATTTTCATGTGTTATAGCCTACTCTTCCGTCGTGGGCTTGGGCCCCCGGATCCAGATCGCCGAAATTTTTTTCAGGACATCAAATACGACCTAAGGAAACATTTTTACCGCCCCGCCATGACCGATCCTCATTTTTTGGCGTTATACAACCATAAAACTTGAAGTCCACCCGATCCTCATATTGTCGCATACTATAGCCCACGGGTCCCGTCGTGGGCCCAAGGCCCTGGACTCGGATCGCCTAAAATATTTCTAGGACCTAAGGAACCATTCTCTCTGCCCCGCCATGACTATTCCTCTTTTTTTGGCATTTTATGGCCATAAAACTAGAATTCTACCTGATTCCCATATTTTCGTGTGCTATAGCTCACTCTTTCAACCACGGGCCCGAGATCCTAAACCTGGATCGCCTAAAAAAATGCGGCACATCAGATACGACCTAAGGAATTGTCATCGCCCCGTCATGATCGTTCCTCGTTTTATGGCGTTTTACAGCCATAAAATTGATCAGCTTGATTCCCATATTTTCGTGTGCTATAGCCCACGCTTTCCGCCGTGGGCCCGGGCCTCCGAACCAGGATCGGCTAAAAATTTTCTAGGACATCAAATACGACCTATGGAACCATTTTAACTGCCCCTCCATGACCGTTACTCATTGTTTGGCGTTTTACGGCCATAAAACAAGAATTCCTGTTGATTCCCATATTTTCGTGTGCTATAGCCCATGCTTTCTGCCGTGAGCCCCGGCCCCCAGACTAGGATCATCTAAAATATTTTCGGGACATCAAATATGACCTAAGGAACTATTATCACCACCTCTCCTTGACCATTCCTCAGTTTTTGGTGTTTTACAGCCATAAAACTGGAATTCCGCCCGATTCCATATTTTCATATGCAATAGCCCACGCCTTCCGCCGTGGGCCCGGGCCCCGGAACCCGGATCTCCTAAAAAATTTCTAGGATATCAAATACGACCAAAGGAAAATTTGTCACCACCCTGCCATGACAGTTCCGCATTTTAGAAAAATAAAACTGGAATGCAACCCGATTCCCACATTTTAGTATGCTATCGCCCACGTCTTTCGTTGTGGGCCCCAACCCCCGGACTCGTATCACCTAAAATTTTTCCGGAATATCAAATACAACTGAAGGAACCATTGTCACCGCCCCGCCATGAACGTTCCCCCTTTTGGCTTTTTACAGCCATAAAACTAGAATTCCGCCAGATTCCCATATTTTTTGTGCTATAGCCCATGCCTTCCGTCATGGGCCCGGTGCCTCGGACCTGGATCGCCTAATTTTTTTTTGGGATATCAAGTTCAACCTAAGGAACCATTTTCACCACTCTACCTTGACCGTTCCTTGTTTTTTGTCATTTTACAGAAATAAAACTGGAATTCTTCCTGATTCCTATATTTTTGTGTGTTATAGCACACGCATTCCGCTGTGGCCTTGGGCTCCCGGATCCGGATCACCTTAAATTTTTTCGTGAAATTAAATACTACCTAAGGAACCATTGTCACCACCCCGCTATGACCATACCTCATTTTTTGGTGTTTTACAGCCATAAACTGGACTTCCGCTCGATTCTCATATTTTCGTGTGTTGTAGCTCACGCCTTCCGCCGTGGGCCCGGGCTGCCGGATCCGGATCGCCTAAAAATTTTCCGAGACATCAAAAATGACATAAAGAACCATTTCCACAGCCCCTCCATGACCTTTCCTCATTCTTTGGCGTCTTACAGCCATAAACCTGGGATTCCGCCCGATTCCATATTTTCGTGTGCTATAGCCCACGCCATCCGTCGTGGGCCCATGCGCCCAAGACCGAATCACCAAAATATTGTCCGGGATATCAACTACGACCTAAGGAACCATTGTCACTGCCCTTTCATGACCATTCCCTATTTTTTGGCTTCTTACGAAAATAAAACTGGAATTCCGCCTGATTCTCATATTTTTGTGTGCTATAACCCATGCCTTCCGCCATGGGCCGGTTCCCCTGGACCCGGATCACCTAAAGCTTTTTCTAAGACATCAAATACGACCTAAGTAACCATTTTTACCACCCCCTCCATGACTGTTCCTCGATTTTGGCGTGTTACGGCCATAAAAGTAGAATTCCGCCTGATTCCCATTTTTTAATGTGATATCGCCCACGCCTTCCACCATGTACTTGGGCCCCCGGACTCGGATCGCCTAAAAAATTTTCGGGACATCGAATACAACCTAAGGAATTGTTGACACCCAATTTTGCCCTCACATTTTTTTCAAATAATATATATTTTTTCAAAATGTCATTTTTCATTCATTATTTAATTTACAAGATTTATACAAGCATTTCGCATAATTTTATATAATTTTTAGAGATTTAAATTAATTTTCTTGCATTTAAATTAATTGAATGTTCACTAATTATTTCCTTAAATTATTTGCGATGACTTAATCATCCAAATTTTGTTATTTTTACACCCACATATATGTTTTAAAATATTTTACATCATTTCATATAATCATGTTTGTATTTTTAGCTATTTATATAATTTTGGAATAATAGCCTATATTCATGGATAATTACATTATTTGTGCCAAAAAGCATTTTTATATTTTTATAATATTAAATTATTATTTTCAATGATTTTAGTGTATAAATAATAATTTTGTTATTTATTAATTGCTTTTATAAATTATTTTTTGATAATTTTTGTGTATTTCAATTATGGCCTAGTTTTAAGTAATTTTCGGACCCAAATTGGCACAATCCCTTAGCCCAATAGCCCCCAGTAGGGGTGGGCGTTCGGTCGGTTCGGTTCGGTTTGAAGAAATTCGGTTCGGTTATTCGCTTTTCGATTTTGTAAAAGTAGTAACGGAAACCGAACTAAAATAACTTCGGTTTAGTTCGATTTTTCTAATTTCGATTCGGTTATTTTGGTTCGATTTTCGGTTTGAACATTATCATATTGGGCTCCTTCTATGTAATAATAGGACCGGCGAATTTGTTATTTTTTCCCAAAACTTCAAAATTGTTGAAAATATGGTGTTCATAAAAAAAATAGATTAAACTTTGCACACTACTATGGATCATAAAATTCAAACATAGTGTAAACTACAACTCTGTGTGAAATCCTCCCGGTATTTATCATATATGCTATGGAAGTTTTAATAGAGTGAAAGTCTTTAAGATTGGGAAGTTGATGGACTTACTTAATTGGGTTGGGTCTTTGATAGATTGGACCTAATAGTATTAATTTATTACCTATGGGCTTAGCCGATATATAACTTAAAGAACCTATATGCTAATAATTCAGTTTTTAGGTTAACCGAACTAAATAACTTAATAACCGAAAACCGAACCGAAAAACTGAAATTTTAAAATTTTAAACCGAAACCGATCGAACAAACCGAATAACCGAAACCAAATTAAATTTTTTTTGGTTCGGTCGGTTTATTCGATTTCGACCGAAATATGCCCACCCCTACCCCCACTCGTGCGCGCACACAAAACAGAGACTCAACGAATCTTACTAGTAGGGGTAGGCATTCGGTCGGTTCGGTTCAGTTTGAATCAATTCGGTTCGGTTATTCGGTTTTTGGTTTTGTAAAAGTAGTAACCGAAATCGAACTGAAATAAGTTCGCCCCTAGCCCCCAGCCCTAACCAAACAACCCTTTACTAAAACCAGGTCGCGACCCAATTTTAACGACTCGCCCGATCAATTTTTTATCCCAGCAGTTGATCTTGAGAGATCAACAGCCCTCATTCATTCCCCCTTTTTTTAATTAACCCAACCCAGAAACCTACCCATTCCCCTTAATACGCCGCCCCTAAATGATCTCAACACTCCTCTTTTCTCTTCTGAAGAACCCTAGCCGCCTCCCTTTTAATTCCCTCTCCCAATCCCACTAATAATGGGATTCGACTGTTGATTGTTTACCATATATGGATCATTTGGGTAATGGTTACACGATTTTGGTATTACTTAGGTATTTTGCTAATTTTGGAAAATACCACCTCTATATCGGACGAGAATCGACTCAATCTTGAAGATTTGTATGATATCTGTTAGTTGATTTCCCAATGCACACGCAAGTGTACGTGGTCGACAAGTAATATAGGATTTAAGTCCAG